>VZTY01029951.1:158357-183851 GCA_013400935.1 Turnix velox | reverse complement strand
TGAGCTTTTTCTTCTCCAGGCTGAAGAACCCCAACTCCTTCAGCCTGTCCTCATAAGGTTGGAGCTCCAGCCCTCTGATCATCTTCATGGCCCTCCTCTGGACCCTCTCCAAGCAGGATTATTTCTTGAATAGAACATAAGGCAGTGTAAATGTCACCCTTTGTGGATCACTGGTTTTCTCAGTCACACTTCAAGTATTCCCTCTCCACAAAGACACATGCTACCATCCAAAGCTCTGTTGCAGTCAGCAGAGAGCACAAAGCATTGACAATGCATAAGATGTAGTGTCTTTGCGGTAGAAACCCTAAAGTCTCTCCTTGGAGGAGACCCTTCTAGTGGTACCAACAATCATCCTCCTTCAAGAGCTGTTCAACTGGTTGACAATTTTATGAGCAACAGGGAAGATGAGGTCAAAGGAAGAAGACAGGGCAAGGATTGACCAAGAGGGTTCTTATTCTATAAGGGAGAAACTCACCCCACTGTGCTTTGGCTGGAGGTCACAGAGCAGACAAACATCCAAGGCTTCACAGGAACCAGGACAACCAAGACCTGCATGGACAAAGTGGAGGTGATGAGAAATGCTGAGAACATCTGTGAAGGAGTGATATTGTACTAAGGGCAATCCCCTGTATGTGGGTACAGTTGGCTCATTCATAGCAGGAGCAGAATCATAGAGCTGAAGGGACCTTCAAAATGTCCAACCACCTGCGTTGAGCAGAGACATCCAACACTAGATCAGGTTGCTCAGAACCTTCAATGTCACCAGGGATGGGGTCTCCACCACCTCTCTGCACAGAGGTGACCTCATTCATGTTGATAAATAAGAGTGTCAGTGTCTCCACACCCTCACACCCTGGTTTAAAAAGAAGAGATGCTGCATGACCTGGTGCTCTTGGCAACTTGGGAGACCCCATAAGTGTCTGGTAGTGGAGACTCACAAAGGAGGAACTGGTGGAAAAAACACTGCTTAGCAGCTCTTGACCTCAAGAACACCAGAAAAAGATACGAAGATTAAGCAGTAAAATCCTCTTCCAGGTTTAAAATCAGGCAAAGGAGCTGCAAAGTCTGTGGGACACCTCAATTTTGGCCACTTCCCTTGACTTTGGGTGCTGCTGAGCTTGGGTGTAGTGTCTGGCTCAACAAACAGGGTTCAATCTGCCAGGGATGAAGGAGAAAAGTAGCAACTGATCTCAATTTCCAGGGTCCCCAAGGTTTGGGAGAAGAACCCCCTTGATGACAGTCCCTCCAGTCCCAGCACCCAGGTGTCTCCTCCAGAGCACTTCCAGTATCTTCAAAAACAAAACAAAATTACAGAGCCTTAAAAAAAAGGAGGGGGAAAAAGTTTTAAGCACATCCAAGTTTGGGATACAACTTAAAATTCCTTGCCAGAGAATTTGAAACAAACTGGAAACTGATCATCTTCTCATTTAAAAGAGGTGCCTGGAGCTAAACCAACAAGACTGAATAATCTCTGCCCTGCTTTCATCCTCCTTCAATTTTCTTCCTTTGTTCCACCAGCCACATCTGCATTAAGTGTAAATTGAAGGGCTCTTTGCTAGAAGAGGGCTTGGCCCTCATCTCGTAATTCAGCTTCAATATTACAATTACTCTTAATAACACTCTTGTTGTGTTATTTATTCTGGCTAGAACCCTCTAGGATCCCTTGAAGGGTTTTTTTTGAAAAAAAATTTTTTTTTTTCCTTTCTTGGAGGATTTTAGCCAACATCCACTCATGAATCCAGATGTTTCTGCTTTTATCAACGGGAATTTCATGTTATGGATATGCCAAGGTTGTAACTTCAGGCTCAGCTTCAAGACAAGTGTTTTTTTTCCCCCCAAATTCCCTAAAACAACAATGGAAAGTGCCATAAAAAAAAAACAAAAAAACCTGCATTTAGGCTGCCAGGATGGAAATCAAACCACTGGATGATATTGCTCAAGATCCTGGATCTCTGTTGATATTATCTCCTATGTTCCACCAGAAATTACAGCCCAGATGGTGGTGTTTGCTGAGTTCTCTGACACAGATGCCTTCAGGAACATCTTCAGCTCCTCTTTCCACTCACCAGCCCCCAGTTCAGAGCAAACACACATGTGGGGCCAAGATGCTGGGAAACAGATTACTCTGTGGACTTCCAAGTTGCTGCTGGTGCATTTCAATGAATGAAAACACATCCGTGTATCTTCTCAGCTCCCCATCACCACCACAGATAGTCCTGAAACTGGTCTTGAAAGAAGGGCAGTGGTGAAATAAACCCTGCTCTGATGGAGACTTGGTGGAGGACACAAGTAGATGAAGGACAGGGAACTGCTTGAGAGCCATGAAGATGAAGGGACTGGAGCATCTCCCTTCTGAGGAAAGGCTGAGGGAGCTGGGTCTCTTTATCTTGGAGAAGAGGACACTGAGGGGTGACTTCATTCATATTGATAAATAAGGGTGAGTGTCCGGAGGATGGAGACAAGGGGCAATGGGAGAAAGCTGGAACACAGGAGGTTCCACAGAAACATAAGAAAAAACTCTCATGTGAAGGTGATAGAAGAGTGGCGCATGCAGCAAGAAGATGTAGGGTCTCCTTCTCTGGAGACATTCAGACCCCACCTGGACTCCTTCCTGTGTGACCTGATCTGGGTGTTCCTGCTCCATTAGGGGGATGGGACTAGATGATCTCTCAAGGTCCCTTCCAATCCCTGACATTTTGTGATTCTGACTGACTGGGCCACTGACAGCCCTTCAGAAGAAGCAAACCAGAGTGACAAAGGCAGCATGAAGCAGGCATTAAAACAACCTTAACCTTCCTTTCTACATGGCTTGGAACTTCATTCAGGAACTCCCATTCATAGCATTTTGGGTTTCTTCCCTGTTCCCCATTCTCAGCCTGAGAACCTCAAAATTGCTGTGTGAGGTGAGTCTTGTAAGTTGTCCACTGTTGGAGACTGTCATGATGTTCCTCCAAACACCCCAAGGTAGGTCAAGAGCATGAGGAAAGCCAACGCAGGAGATGCACAGAGCAGATGACCTTGGTCTTCTGCATTGGAAATATGTCACAGAATCATAGAATGTGTTGAGTTGGAAGGGACCTTCAAAGTCATCTAGTCTGCAGTGACAGGGACATCCTGCACTAGATCAGGTTGCTCAGAGCCTCAGCTAGCCTGGCCTTGGATGTCTGCAGGGATAGGACCTCCACCACTTCTCTGGGCAACCTGTTCCAGTGTCTCACCACTCTCATAGTGAAGAACTTCTTCCTAATGCCTAATCTAAACCTGCGCTGCTCTAGTTTCAAACCATTCCCCCTTGTCCTATTACTCCATGCCCTGGCAAACAGCCCCTTTGATCCTAAAGGTCCCTTCCAACCTGGACCATTCTAGGATTCTCTTCCCAAGAGCAAGTTCCTGCTTGCTCCAACACCATTAGCTCTTCACCTACAGAGCCGTTGGATCAAAGGAACTTCAAATTATCCCTAAAAGCTATTCTAAGGTTTCCCTCAGCACAGAAAAGCCTCTTAGCTGGCACAGAGGATGGAGCTGGCTCCATAACAAACTCCTCCAGGGCTGGGATGAGCCAGGACAAGATGAGGATGCAAGAACTGGGGAGCAGGCACAGAGGGTTGAGCCAAGTCCTGGCATCTCTAAAGATGTCACAAGCAGAGTTAATTCATCTGAGATGATGCATTCTAAAGGGGAAAGCACTTTTCTTGCTAATATCATGAATCAAATGGGCTGCACAGGGCTTCTAGAAGGCAAAGATGAATTATCCCACCAGCAAAAAGGCTCTGCCAGCTCCTATCACATTCTGCTTCAGAATGATGAACTTTGGTAGCACTCAAAAACAGTTTAAATTTTAAAATTTAAAAGCATCCACTGTACCTCTACACTACATGACAAACAGCATACCTGCCCAAATTTCCAGTTCTTCTCATTTTTAGACCACCATGGCTTCAGTGACTTTGTCTTGTCTGTAAAAACATTATGAAATCCACATTTACTAATTTTTCTTACCATCACATCCCTCTTTGGACACACAATAAAGGGTATTGACTACTAAAAAAGGCAAGGATTTCTTTTAGCAAGTTAGAAATGAAGATATAAAAAAATACTGGGCACTTCTTATTGACTATTTAAAAAGGCAAAGTTTTTTTTGTAAGTTAGAAATGAAGAAATGCAAAAATACTGAGAACTTCTCATTGACTTAAAAAAGCAAAGGTTTTTTTGCAAATTAGAAGTGAAGAAATACAAAAATATTGAGCACTTCTATTGACTATCAAAAAAAAGTTTCTCTGCTAGTTAGAAATGAACAAATACAAAAATACTGAGTACTTACTGACTTTAAAAAGGAAAAGGTTCTTTTTGCAAGTTAGGAAATTAAGAAATACAAAAATACTGAGCACTTAATATTGACTATTAAAAAAGGTTTTTTGGCAAGTTAGAAATGAAGAAAAATACTGAGTACTTCTATTGACTATTAAAAAACAAAGGTTTTTCTGCTAGTTAGAACTGAAAAAAAACACAAAAAACTGAACACTTACTGACTTAAAAAAGGAAAACATTCNATGCAGTTTACATATAGAAGTAAAAACTCATTGTATAACAGTGTATTCACACTTACTGACTTAAAAAAGGAAAACATTCTTTTTGCAAATTAGAAATTAAATACAAAAGTACTGGGCACTTCTTATTGATTATTAGAAAAAACAAAGACTTTCTGCAAGTTAGGAAATTAAGAAATACGAAAATACTGAGCACTTATTGACTACTAAAAAAGGTAAAGATTTCTTAAGTTAGAAGTGAAGAAATAGAAAAATACTGAGCACATCTTACTGACTTTTTAAAAAGTCAAAGGTTTTTTTTGCAAGTTAGAAGTGGAGAAATACAAAAACACTGAGCAACTAAGTTTTTAAAGGTTTTTATTAAAAAAAAAAAAAAGTCAAAATCTTATCTCTCATCAGGTCATAAAAGTCACAAAATGCTTTTGTCTCCATTTCCGTGGGAGGCAAGTTCTGCCTTTGGCATCCTGAGCATCACTGGTGCCTCAGTGCAACTTGCTGCTGCCATCATGTCAGCCCATTCTGCTGCTGCTTCTCCCTTACTGGGATCACTGGGACAAGTTACCTGGGTCAGTCAGGCTCATCTCTTTTCCTTAAACTGACTTCATAAGCCTCTGCAGGGGTTACAGGTAGGACCACCTCAGCCTGTGCTCAACTTCGGCCACATTCTTTGGGTTTGTGATGACTTTTGAGAGACTTGTCCAGTTTGGACATGAAAGCATGAGCATCATTCATGGCAAGGTGGTTGGACTGTCATCTCTAATGCCATCAAAAGCAGCCAGAAGGGTGCCATGGCTGTGCAAGGGCAAGAAGAGCCTCCAAGCACTCACAGCAAGACTAGTAGAGCCCCTGAAGCCATGTGCATCATTTCATTGAACCACTTAATGAAGTAATAGTTTGGCCCTTAATACCCATTACATCCTAGTGGTGCTGCAACTAAAAGGACACACTTTTAGCACATGTAGAATCATAGAATTGTTTAGGTTGGAAGGGACCTTAAAGATCATCTATTTCCAACCCGCCCTGCCATGGGTAGAGGCACCTCCCACTAGACCAGGTTGCTCAACCATTTGAAAGCTAGTCCAGGAGGAAGGTCTGACATTCTTAGAAGCTGGTCAAGCAACCTTCTAACAAGTTGATAAGGCCTGGGCTCCTGAGTTTAAATGCTGGGCAAAATTTTATGGAAATCATACAATTTGCTTTTGATATTAGAAGGTAGAACTTGAGCCTTTCTGCTCTTCCTTATGACCACAAATGCCATTAAAACCTGTGCAGATGAAGATCTGTTACTTCAACAGCAAGTGAGGTGTGAAAAACCACCACCATCCAGCACATAGCATCTTCTGCTCCAGGTAGAGCAGCACCTCAATAGCATGGGAGGATGAGACGTGATGGCAGGGAGAAGAACAAGGCTTTGGAGTAGAACCTGAGCCCAGGAACCAACCTCCTGCATGAGGCACAGCCTTGATTTCCACCCCACATGCCTTGAAGGACTCACTGTTGGTTCAGACTTTGAATTTTGCCATGCAGAGAGAAAGATAGAATCATAGAATAGTTTGGGTTGGAAGGGACCTTCAAGATCATCTAGTTCCAACCCCCCTACCATAGGCAGGGACATCTCCCACTAGATCAGGCTGCCCAGTGCCTCATCCAGCCTTGCCTTAAACACCTCCAGAAATCTCACCTTGTGTATATCTCATCCCTCAGGGGTATTTTTTTCTTCCTTTTAACCTTTCTTTGGAGCCAGTCTCACATCCCTAAAAATAATGGTGTTTCCATGACAACAGGGCTCCTCCAGGACATCTGAAGAATCAAAACATGGTCAGTGGTTCCTCTGCTCCATCCACTGAGTGCATGGAACACACTTGGGGCAGAGCTGTCTGCTTTGGCATCATCACTGGCATTTTCTGCATGATAAGTCCCACTGTACAAGCAGGTATCAGACCATAGGACCAGCCTGTAGGGCAGTGGAAAAGCCAAGAGGACCTGCAGCCTGAAGAACTGGACTGCTGTGAGATTTTTGTAATCACCTAAGCTTTTTATAAAAGATTCATAATTTTCATGCTTCCCCTGCTGTTTTACAAAACATCCTGTTATCCACAATCACTGCTTTGCTCCCAGCATTTCACCATCTGATTCAACAAAGCCTTGTGATGGTTGAACCCTCAGGTCCCCACAGTCCAGCAAAGCACTCTCAGGGCCCCATCAACACTAGAAGCACCCCCAGAAGATGCTCTCTTTGAGGTGGGCAGGACACCATCTCCCCTGCAGGATCAGGCTTTGCTTGCCCAAGCATTTTCTCAGCCTGTACCTTGCCCAGAAAAGGTCTCCAGCTGAGCATCACTCTTGAGATGGATCCAAAACCCCATCCCTTCCCCACAGCACTTTTGTCTGCCCTCCAAGATTTATGAGGGTTCCATCCATGGATGCAGCTGCAAGAAGAAGTCCCAAAAAAGCATTTGTTTCTGCAGCATGAGGAGCTTTAACCAACAAAACAGTTTTCATACCTGATCCTTGGGATGAAGGGTTACAAGCAGGACATTCCAATGCAGACATTGAGCTCTGAAGCAGGACCTGAAGAGGAAAAGTGGGTTTCTGCCAACCTGGCAGTGGGGTTTTGTTTAAAAAGCACAGATTTTAGTGTGGAAATCAAAAAAAAAAGAAAACAGCCATGGCCAGCATTGTCTGCCTTCTTGGAGGGGCAGGGAGAAAAGGAGCCAGACACTGGTCCAGACATGCTCCAGCTGCCTGGGACTACCTCTTCCCTCCTCCCATAAATGCAGCCATTCAGCTTGTTTTCATTTCATTATTGGATGTTATTTTTGCAACCTGGGGAAAGAATAGAAAAAGACAGAGAGAAGGGAGGGGGGATAAGTACTTAAAATGCTTTTTGCTTTGTTTTTTGGGTTATTTTTTTAAAGAACTAGACTATTTGAGTCTTTTAAGGCTGCATGCAGTGTATGGTATTATTAGTTAAGAATTTATTCCTAAAATATTGTCCTTTATTTCACAGGTAGCAGCTCTGAGGTGTGTTGCTGTGGATTATTCACCTAAGACAGGCTCATTTAGGACCCAGCAACATGCAATTTAGTGGCCATATACAACACCCCCAGGGCAAGCAACAGGTAACCTGCTATTTCATGCATTCACTTGCCAAATGTTTCAGCTCCAGCCCTATAAATCCTCGTTTGAACATGGCAGTAGGGCAGGCCCTTCCCTCCATCACCACAGGCAGGTAAACAGGAGGCTCTGCTTCATCAGGCGCAGCTCAAATCAAGCTCTTAATGAGCTGGTTAAAGGTCTGATGCTGCAAATGATTGTTAATGGGATTGATCCTCAACCCCTGGCAGGTTCAGTCCTCCCTCTGCCTTCCACACAGTTTACCCATATTTAATGTTTAAATAATTCACATCCCAGATCTGGTAATACTTTATTTTCCCTTCTCCAGACTCCAATTTTGCCAGCATACACCATTCATCATCCCCCTCTATCTCCCCTCCCCCCCCAAAAAAGTCAAAATCTTGCCAAATGAAGGGCCAGGATTATAAAGTTTCCCCACTGAGCATAGTGGGAATTCCCAGTCTGAGCTGGATTTCTCTGGAAAAAAGCAAATCTTCCTTCTGTTTTCACGCTGATACACTTTAGCACAGCAAATTCCAATGGTGCTTTAAGGGAAAAAATAGAATTCAAAGTCTTTCTCACCATTTTATTTGTCTTCACCATCAGGACAAAGGCATTTATGCTGACCCAGATGGTTTCTTCATGCCAGCTTTTGTACACCTCTGCAGTATTCCTGGCAGGAGAAGGTCAGATAGGCTTTAATATGAGTTATTACCTCTCGAAACACTGTTTTTTTAACATCCAAAGCAGGTTTATAATTCCAAATCAGAGCATTTTTGAGCTCTAATTGAGATTTTTGAAGGAATCATAGAATCATAGAATCATAGAATCATAGAATCATAGAATCATAGAATCATAGAATCATAGAATCATAGAATCATAGAATCATAGAATCATAGAATCATAGAATCATAGAATCATAGAATCATAGAATCATAGAATCATAGAATCATAGAATCATAGAATCATAGAATCATAGAATCATAGAATCATAGAATCATAGAATCATAGAATCATAGAATCATAGAATCATAGAATCATAGAATCATAGAATCATAGAATCATAGAATCATAGAATCATAGAATCATAGAATCATAGAATCATAGAATCATAGAATCATAGAATCATAGAATCATAGAATCATAGAATCATAGAATCATAGAATCATAGAATCANTCTCAATCGCAGCACATTAACTCTCAGACATTGTTAGATCTCACCAGTGCCGAGTAGAGGGGTAAAATCACCTCTCTTGACCTGCTGGTCACACTCCTCTTGATGCAACCCAGACATTGCTGCTCACTACATGCAGAGTGTTGCTTCCTCATGGATGGCATCACTCCAAGGACTTGCTTGGAGAAGTTTTAACCTTATTTCTAACCTTGTTGGACAAGGGGAGAGCCCTTACTGCCTCCTGCTCCAGGATGCTCTTCCCCTGGGCTTGGCTGGACCAAAGAATGGCACTCATCAGTGATACTGGAGATGCAGAGCATGACAATCTGCTCCCCAGGACTCTAAACCAACCCTATCAAGCAATCTGGAAGCCTAAGTTCTAAAGGAAAACAGAAGAGAAACTTTGGAGTATTTATGAAAATAATTCTTTCCACTTTATAACAAATTACAACATTTCCTTTCTCATCCTGACTTTTTCACCTCCACTGTTTTAATAATGTTTTTAAATTAAAAATCAATTCTCATAGCACAATCCAATCTCTATTCATTAAGGATAAAAGATGATTGTTTCAAGCAATGAGTTTCTCTCAGCCCAGAAACCCTCAACATCTGCTCAACTCCAAGCTCATGAACAACCCCATTTACCTTAATATATCTGCTTATCTCTAAGCACATGCTTAAGTGGTTTGTTGGCAAAAGCCAGAGTGGCTCCTGCCTTTCCAAATGACCCTGTTTAATATTTACCAGCATTAATCTGCTCAATAACTATAAACACCAGGAAAAAAACCTTAAAATGTTGGATTAGCTCTACTCAGAGCTTTTCCAAACAATTTCTAGATTACTTAAGAAGGTCAAGCTGTTCCATGCTCAAGGGCTGACCCCAAAGACATAGAATAGTTTGGGTTAGAAGGGACCTTGAAGATCATCTAGTTCCAGCCTCTCTGCCATGAGTAGGGACACCTCCCATGATAGTCAGTGGAAGGCTATTGACCCATCACACCAGGTTGGAGGTGGGATCCTCTGAACATCTTCCCAGTATGGCCACCATGACTAACAAAGGTAACAAAGGCTCTATCTTGGCACTGAGGAAATTTGTTTTAGGTATTGACATCCTGTTAACCTCCAGCACACTTAAAGGATGTTGTTAATTTCATGGTTGAGTCAGAAAGATATGGTGGGACATGTATTGCTGAGCAACAAGGTTAATCTCTGCATTAACGTCAGCATTAACACCTGCACAGGTCAGATCACCTAATTCCAAACCCCCTGCCATGGGCAGGGACACATCCCACCAGACCAGGTTGCTCAGTGCCTCATCCAGCCTGGCCTTAAACACCTCCAGGGATTGAGAGGGCATCCACAACCTCTCTGGGCAACCTCTTCCAGTGTCTCATCACCCTCACAGCAAAGAATTTCTTTCTTATCTCCAGCCTAAATCTCCCCTCTTCCAATTTTCCTCCATTCCTCCTAGTCCTGTCATCCTGGACCCTATTAAAAAGTCCTACCCCAGCCTTTCTGTAGCCCCCTTCAGGTATTGAGAAACTGCTCTGAGTGAGGACCCCCCTGAGCCTTCTCTTCTCCAGGCTGAACAACCCCAACTCCTTCAGCCTGTCCTCATAAGGTTGGAGCTCCAGCCCTTTGATCATCTTCCTGGCCCTCCTCTGGACCTGCTCCAACAGCTCAGTGTCCCTCTTATGTTGAGGGCTCCAGAACTGGACACAGTAACTCATTTGGGCCTCACAAGAGCTGAGTAGAGGGGCAAAACCACCTCTCCCAACCTGCTGGTTGCACTTCTCTTGATGCAGCCCAGGATTTGGTTGGCCAAATGCAGAAAATACCTTAGTTCACAAAAGCAAAGCAGAATAATTTGGACTGTCACATTGCCTTTGAGAAGAAAACTTCTATCAAGTTGGTATTCCCATTGGATCTGCAGCACGGACCCACATTTGATGCTTCTACAAACTTGAGCACTGACCTTTCAGGTCTGAGACCATGGACTTGTGCCCTTGACTCCCACAACTCACTGCATTGCTCCAAACATCTCTTCTTAGTGTGGGTCACACTTGACTTGGACTCATTTTAAAGAGATAACCACTTCCATTCAACCCATTTTCCACATCCATCTCCTGCATAGTCACCACTCTCCTTTACCAGATTCTACTCCAAAACCTTCAGGGTCAGCACAGTTCTTTGTCCTGCTGCCTCCACTTCTCACCCACCAGCTTCTAATGAGAAGTTCCTTGCAGCTTCAGCCAACCCAACCTCCTGAGCTCTTTCTACCCAGAGAAACAATAACCACGGTTCAAGCCAAGATACTATCTCTTCCAGACAAAGGAAGTTTGGCAACCCTGATAGCTAATGACCTAAGTAAGCCCATGTTATAGTTTCAATTTCCATAATTCAACTACAACTTCTAAACTATATGGTATTTATGGAAACATTAAGGTTATTTAGATCTTTGGAAACAGTAGTGCTGTTTTTACAGTGGTCTTGGTTCAAAAAAACCCTCAAACTCTCACACATATGTGATAAAGTTTAGAGAAATTCCCACCAAAACAAAAAGGAAGAATTTGGGAAGCATTTCAGAAGATAAAAGACACCCCTGAGCACGAGTTCTTCCTCTCATCTGGGGTGGTGGTCNAAGGAAGAATTTGGGAAGCATTTCAGAAGATAAAAGGCACCCCTGAGCATGAGTTCCTCCTCTCATCTGGGGTGCAGGTGTCACCTGCAGGCAGGGCAGTGAGAGGAATGAAAATCTAAACCTATAATCATTAGTCAGGCAAAATTAGAGGCTGATGGTCTGCTCATGGCAGAACTGGGTGCTTTGTGGCAGGTAATCACCCCCCTCCTGCCCAACAACCTTTTCAATCTCTTGGGTTCCTGGTCAGCAGTCCTGCTGCTGTGGGCAGCAAGGAACAAAAGCCATTTTCTCCCCAAGAGCATTCTCATTTCTGTTTCTCTCCAGCACTCTGCCTTACTGAGCTGTCATTGCCTACAGATTGAGTTTTCTGAGTAATTAATGCTGCAGGGGCTCCAGTCAAGGTGCCATGTAAGGTGCCAGGTGACATGACTGGTTTGCCATCCTTCTCCAGTTCTTAAAAAAAAAAACCCAAGAAAAAAATAAAACCGAAAAAAAGACATACCAATGCCAAACTTAGCAGGGCAAACTGGGATCTAAATTGTACTGCAAGCACTAAGGCTGTTTCAAAGACAGCAAAATCTTTTTTATCAGGTGATAAGGTCAAGAGAATTGGAGAGAGGTTCTGAGGAGACCTCATGGCAGTCTACAAGTACCTGGAGGGGCTACAGAAAAGCCCCTGGGGAGAGGCTGTTTGCCAGGGCATGGAGCAACAGGACCAGGGGCAGTGGTTTGAAACTACAGCAGGGTTGGTCCAGATTACACGTCAAGAAGAAATTCTGGACCATGAGGGTGGTGAGACACTGGAAGAGGTTGCCCAGAGTGGTGGTGGAGGCACCATCCATGGAGATATCCAAAGCCAGACTTGCTGAGGCTCCAAGCAACCTGATCTAGTGCAGGATGTCCTTACTCATTGCGGGGGGTTGGACTAGGTGGACATTGAAGTTCCCAGCCCAACACATTCCATAATTCTGTGACATATTTCCAATGCAGAAGATTGACCTGAGACCACTTGCTCCTCATCTAGATGGAGAGGTTTAATTTTGATAACACATTACATAAGTGAAGCCAAATAGTCCTCAAACAGGACAAACACTAAGGGAGCTGTGGTCACCAAATATGCAGAGCTCACAGATTTCACTGAGCACTTAGAAAGACCATTAATGGGTATTTTAAAATATGAGTTTCTCTGTGCATGGGGAGGTCATAGGAGTAACACAGGAAGAGGTTGCCCAGAGTGGTGGTGGAGGCACCATCCATGGAGATATCCAAAGCCAGACTTGCTGAGGCTCCAAGCATCCTGATCTAGTGCAGGATGTCCTTACTCATTGCGGGGGGTTGGACTAGGTGGACATTGAAGTTCCCAGCCCAACACATTCCATAATTCTGTGACATATTTCCAATGCAGAAGATTGACCCGAGACCACTTGCTCCTCATGTAGATGGAGAGGTTTAATTATGATGATACATCACATAAGTGAAGCCAAATATTCCCCAAACAGGACAAAGACTAAGGGAGCTGTGGTTACCAAATATGCAGAGCTCACAGATTTCACTGGGGGCTTAGAAACACCATTAAGGGACATTTTAAAGCATGAGTTTCTCTGTGCATGGGGAGGTGATAGGAGTACCACAAGAAGAGGTTGCTCAGAGAGGAAGTGGAGGCTCCATCCCTGAAAACACCCAAGGCCAGGCTTGCTGAAGCTCGGAGCAACCTGATCTAGCGCAGGTTGTCCCTAGTCACTGCAGGGGGTTGGATTAGATGACCTTTGAAGGTCCCTTCCATCCCAACACATTCTATGATCCTATGGGTTCACTTTCCCCAAACCCAGATCATGGTTGGTTCTGGATCAACCTTTCCACCACTCTGTGCTCCATCCGCAAACCCCACCATGCTTCCAACTTCAAGCTTTTATGTCTGACTCACCTCAGGAAGCACTGGACATTCACCCTACCATCAAGGTACTAATAACAGAAGAAAACATCACTCAGACCCTCCATCAACCCTTTCTTCCCCAGGACACCTGATTTATTACCTACAAAGTGCTTCCTGCTTTGTCTTAACATCCCTCAACTGCAGATGCCCATCAGAAATATGGAGTTCCTCCCCTTGTCTTTTAGCTTCAGGGCAGTTTAACCTCAAGTCAAACCACATGAAAGGAGAAGGCATCTGCCTGCTTTAACAGCTCTCCAAAATTTCCCTTCGTATCATATTGGATGGCAGCTTTTGTAACTGGCTCTGATAATTAATTGGAAAATCATCCAAGGACAAGAATGCCACAAGCTGGATGTGGAGGAAGGACTACAGGGGGAAGAAATTAAAAAAAAAAAAAGAACATTTTTACTAGAAAACATCAAAGAAAAGGGATTAGTTAATAGCTAATAGCCCTTCCTTTGAAGGTCAAAGCTGATGATTAAGAATCTGATGAAGCCAATGCTTGTAAAGTTGCTTTGGAATAAAGGTGGGTGCACACCCTCAGAGAAAATTATTTTAAAACACTGTCTTGTCTTCTAAAAACTCTTGTAGTTAGAATAACTTCTACTGCATGAATAGCCTTCAACCTGATCTAGGTCTTCCTGCTCCAGCAGGGGGATAGGACTAGATATTTTGAGGTCCCTTCCAATCCCTGATATTCTGTGATTAAATAATCTGATCCCAAAGCTGATAACATCTTTCTCCTGTGAGTTTTTCCAATCCTACAGGAATCCTCTGGCTTGATTTTAGCTGAGCTGATGGCTGACCTGTTTATGGAAGCTCAGACCCAGCAGAAGATGCCATCAGAGCTGCCATGTGTTGGGCTCTCAGGGTGAATTCCCATCCACACCAGCAGAGCTAATTTACTGGAGTGTCCACACATGGTTGATATCACATACTTCATAGGATACAGAAGACCCTCAAATCCTGGCTCTTCCAGGGGTTTTAAGACCTGAACTAAGGCTTTAGGGTGGCACTGGCTGAAAACAGAGCCCAGTATCCTAAGCAGGTGCTTACAGAATCTCTTGAGAAGGAGCCAAGAAGATCTCCACTCCTCTTTTAGCTCCTAACTGCCAGGGGAAGAATTGCCAAAGTTTGACAGAGGCTAAAGCCAAGAAACTGAGAAATACAAGCACTAAACCCTCATTTTTTTTAAAGGCTGAGAGAATCAGCATCAGAATTCTGTTTATAGAGTAAGGCAGAAAGGCCATTTTGGGACATTGGCACATCTGTCCTCATTGGGAACATCCCCTCAGGCACAGCAATGACTCTCCTTCAGCACAGGTGAGAAGTTTACACCTTGAACTGCATCACCATTCTCATCACAAGATGCCTGGTGGCAAGGCTGAGCAAGAAGTGTCATTAAAATTAGCTCTTGTGTGGGAGGAATACCTCAAGGCCCATTTCAGAGGGCTTAAATATATCCATCATAGGGTTGCTTTCACCAGGAAGGAGACACACAGAAGATCTCCATAATATCAACATCTATCACCTTGCAGTAGGTCTCTGCTCTGTGGGTTAGGGTTTTACTCTGAGGAACTAGCTCAATATATCTCTATTCCTACATGCAGTCCAGTAAACCAGCAGTAATCCCAAATTTACCTACAACTCAGGAGTGCCAACCCCTGGAGGCATCTCTCCTCCCAGCTGTCTGGAGGCAAAAGGGAAAAGATCTCATGAAACTCTAGGAAAATTCCTCAGGCTGGAATGTCAGCCCTGGTTGAACTTGGAGTTGAACATCAAATGTGTCTCAGCTACCTTTTATAACCAGAAAATAATTACACAGAATGGTTTCTTTGGTGTAAAATTCAGTTTGATGATCTCTGCCACAGTCCACAGATGTCTGGGCTGGTGGCACCCACAAGGAAATGCTCCAGCCTGAGAGAATCCTCAGGAAAAAATAAAAAAGAGTCTCAAAAAAACAAGGGTGGTGGAAGGTAGCACAGTTTAACTTGGATGGACTCAGTAGCTGGTAAAATTCCCAAAACAGCTGCATGATGGAATGGGAAAATAGCAAACACAGCTGAAGCACACACAGAGACAGACAGCTCTTAAATAACTAGCTAAGTGGGTGCATTCAATAACTTCCCCCAAAAAAGTTTTGGGAATAAATACTGTTTCATAGAATCACAGAATGTCAGGGATTGGAAGGGACCTTGAGGTCATCTAGTCAAATTCCTCTGCTGAAGCAGGAACACCTAGAAGAGGTCACACAGGAAGGTGTCCAGGTAGGGTTTCAATGTCTCCAGAGAAGGAGACCCCACACCCTCTCTGGGCAGCCTGGGACACTCCCCTGTCACCTTCACCATGAAAAAGTTTTTTTTATACTTCTGTGGAACCTCTTGTGTTCCAGCTTGCACCTATTTCCATGTCCTATCATTGGATGTCACTGAAAAGAGTCTGGCTCCATCCTCCTGACATTCACCCTTTCCATATTTATAGACATTAGTTTCCTTAGGACTAGAAATAATGGATGTAAATTGGAAGAGGGTAAATTCAGGCTAGATATAAGGAAAATTCTTTATGGTGAGGGTGGTGAGACACTGGAATAGTGTTGCCCAGAGAGGTTGTGGATGCCCCCTCAATCCCTGGAGGTGTTTAAGGCCAGGCTGGGTGAGCCACTGAGAAGCTTAGTCTAGTGGAAGGTGTCCCTGCCTGTGGTAGAGGGGATGGAACTAGATGATTTGAAGGTCCCTTCCAATCCAAACTATTCTACATTTCTATAATTCTCTGTGATTCTTGGTCTTGCCCTCTATGTCTTAGCTCCTCTGTTTTCACCCCAGCACTGGTGTCCAAGGATGAGGTACCTGAGTCACCCTGACAACTCAGTGTCACTCAAAAAGCCAGCTCAAGTCACAGCCAAAAATATCCCTACCAATTTCCTTGCACCTTGCCTGTCTGCACCACCCCTCCCACCCCCTTTCCTCCAGTCTTGGTGAGATGATTCAGCTCATTCAACCACCCCAACTATTCCAGCCTGAGCTTTGGGAGGGCTCCCACCCTGCCCACGCTCCCAGCCACAGGGCAGAGGTATGCGACACGCATGGAGTGGCTCCAGAACAAACCCACAAACCATAAAAAGCCAGACAAGCAGCACATACCTCCAAGCACATTTCCCTACCTTTGTGGGATTAAAATCCTTCCCCATGTGTCTGTCTAGCCCTCTGCTCTGAAGCTGCTGTGTGTACAGGAGATCCCTCTTCAAAATTAAATATATTTCAAAAGCATTCTTGTCTCTTCCTACCTCCACCTACCAGCTTCTCTTGAAAAGATCTTCGCTCACAGGATTTTCTCCCTTTTCCTGGAAGTACTATAGATAAAATAAAACCTTTATATTTTCAAAATCAGCCTCCCAAAACTTTAGTTGATGAGGTTCAATGAGTAACATCAAGCAATGCTTGGCAACCCTTATATAAACCTCTGATAGCCTCCAAGCTCTTCCCCACCTGAGCAGGTCACCAGAGCTTATCAAAAAATGGTTTGGGGTGGAAGGGACCTTCAAGATCATCTAGTTCCAACCCCCTTCCATGGGCAGGGACACCACCAGACCAGGTTGCTCAATGACTCATCCAGCCTGGCCTTAAACACCTCCAGGGATTAAAGGGACATCCACAACCTCTCTGGGCAACCTCTTCCAGTGTCTCACCACCCTCACACTAAAGAACAGTGATGCTTTCTGTTAGATGCAGAGGTTCCTTCCCCTCCTTTCTATGGAGACCAAACACATCAGAAAGAACCAAACCTCAGCTACCAAACAGAGTCTGAGCTTGCCACTGCTGCATAAAACCCCATGACTGAACCCAGCCAAGTAAGACCTCCCAGATTATCCAGGTTGATTGTCCAACAAGAGGCTCATACCAGAAAATCTCCGCCAGCCTTGCCTCCATTTTATGGAGTGTGCCATCATCAGCCTTCTTCCCAAGTGTAGGTTTGTTTTTGCTGGGAATGTGCTAAATCTCACACTTACTGCTGTTACTGTGTGGCTTTCCCTTCCTCTCTCACAGCTTCTACACTCAGGTAATAAATATTACGGCCTGATTGCAGTGAGATACAACAGAGAGAAGTAGAAAAGCCTCAGCTAAACCTCCTGTGTCACACATCTGTACCCACTGAGGGCCATTGAGAAAAACAGGCTTGGAAAACATAGCTAAAAATTTGGATTTTATTAAATTCAGAGTTCCAGAGTTACCCAGAATTCCACATCCTCCACAGGGCTGTTGTACAACCCCTTGGGAGATCTTCTCAACCCTTCAGCAATCACAAAGTGCTGGTTTCTGTAGAGTTCATGAAGTGAAAATTTTTATTTGACTGATCATAGAATGGTTTGGGTTGGAAGGGACCTTGAAGATCTTCTAGTTCCAACCCCCCTGCCATGGGCAGGGACACCTCCCATTAGACCAGGTTGCTCAGTGCCTCATAGAAGAGCATCAGCTACAAACATGGAAACTCACTATATTTGCACAAATTTTTTGCTACGCATCTCCTATTAAATGAAATCCCATTCCCAGTTGGAGCAGGCAAGCTGTAGCTCTCACCCATGGGATGGTGGAACACACAGTGTTCATCTATGCTACCTGAAGCTCTGCAAAGACAGTTACTGCACAGTAGTCTCTGGACACAGTTAAAACATCAGGTATTTTAACTGGGATTACCATGTTGTTACTGGTTCCCCTGATAACAATAGCTCTGGAGCATAAATACAGCCAAGGGGGGATGCTTGAAGAGTCCAGATGTGCTCCTCAAGTTTTAATGTGTTTTCCTTTCCCCAAAATATCTCTATCCATTCTCTCCAGTGACAGCCATGATGCTGATAACTCCCAGAGAAGAGAAGCATCAGCTTATTTAATGTTGGGCTTATATTTTTCAGCTGAACAGCTAAAAACATGAATATTTGACCATCACCATATCTTCTGATTGAAGCTTTATGAATACAAAGCAGTTTCTCACCATCAGGAGGGACAAATTCTCTTAAGAATCCTGGAACAAAACACATCTTGCCCTGTTAAAAGGCTTCACAGGAGACTTCAATAAAGTTCTCTGCAAGATGCATCTCAGGGTTGGTTCAGCTGATGTCTACCCCAGCACATATCTCCTCTAAGTAGCAGAAATAAGCTTCCCCCCAGACAAGAGGTGTCTTAGGAAAAACAAACAGAGCAGGAGGCATTTATGGGAGAAGCACTTAAATAATCTAATCTCTGCTGCTAATTTAAGAGCTCCTAGGGAAGGAGAAGGTGGAGATAAGGCATCTTAATGAGGTCAGGTCAAAAAATCAACACATGATCCACAACCAAATGCTTGCTGACTGCTGCCTGCTCATTACGTGTGATGAGTTTGACAGTTTCTCAAGAGGGGAGACCAGTACCAAAAGAAAAAGAGTGAAAACTTTCAACTAATAAACCCATTGAGCAGTATTAAAGTCTTGGTAAACAGTAAGGGTCTGGTTAAGCATTGTTAGCCATAGCTAAAGTATTGCTAAGCAACCCTTTATCCTCCTTAGGGCTGGATTAGCTTCTTCATGGCAATAATGAACAGCCCTTCAGCCTTGCAATGCCTGGTTTTGAAAGGTATATAATTTTCTGAGACTAAAGTGAGAGCTGCCGTTCTCATTCCCAGCCCCTGGAGAGGCACATCTATAAGGAATCCTGCCTGTAGCCTCTCAAGAGGCAAGAAGTTCACCAACAAGCTTATTCACCCCCATGCATTAATTCATTGTTGACTGATAATCGGCAGCCAATATCCCTCTTTAGGGTTGATTAAGAATCACAAAGACATTTGGGTTGGAAGGGACCTTCAAGATCATCTAGTTCCAACCCCCCTGCCATGGGTAGAGACACCTCCCACAAGACCAGGATGCTCAATGCCTCATCAAGCCTCACCTTAAACACCTCCACAAGCTCTCGTTCCAGAGGTTCTCTCCTTCTCTGTTCTCTCCTAAAGAGGTTCAGTCTCTCTGGCCCAAAGGAAGACTACCTGCTGTCAATACTGCTCCCAAAATTCCATTTAGCCACAGTAAAACTAGGAAACTCTTAGGTGTAGACCTCACTAGATGATTGCTTAAAGGTAACAGCTTAGTGCTGGGTGTTGCTCCTATCTTCCAGCTTCATTTAGAACACCATTTACATTTGGATTATCTCAGCAAGACATGCCAAGAGCTACTTCCCTGGATACTAGTAACAAACTTCAGTACCTGAAGGAGCCTACAAGAAAGCTGGGGAGGGACTGGTTGCAAAGGCATGGAACAACAGCATGAGGGAGAGTTAGGTTGATTTAAATTGGAGCAGGGCAGGGTTCAATTAGGCATTAAGAAGAAGTTCTTCACCATGAGGGTAGAGAGACATGAACAGGATTGCCCAGAGAGATGGTGGTGGATACCCCATCCCTGGAAGCATCCAAGGCTAGGCTTGATGAGAGTCAGAGCAACCTGATGTAGTGCAGGATGTCTCTAGTCACTGCAAGAGGTGGCACTAGACCTTCTAAGGTCCTTTCCAATTCCATTTATTCTATGGCTCAAAATTATCTGGTATATTGAATTCAACCAGCACACTAGCTTACCTCAGTATGCCTCCATCTAATCTGAAACCCAAGGTGATGAAAGACATCCAAAAAGTTGACACCCTTTCTCGTAGCCTGGGTGTGAGGCAGGCAGTATTGGTTCACATACTCTTACTCACACAGTGATGTGCTCCCAGAAGATACAGGGCTACACCAAAGGCATGTTCTCAGGGACCTCCTTGAAGATATCAGCAATTCCTCTCCCAGCTCATGAAGAAAAAAGTAGGATTTTTCTCCTTTTATTTCCTGAAAAGGCAATACATGTAAAGTACACAGCTTGTTCTGTCACAGTAACAGAGGGGAAAAGAACAAAGGACAACCCTAAAGAGGGTACTACTTAATTCACAGAACCTGAGCACACCACCTATAGCCACCAAGGGAAAACAGATCCAGGGGCCACCTAAAAACCACTCAGAAACAAAAAGAAATAGGATGAGAAGAGCTACAACACCTCACATAAGGGGCCATCCAGGAGATACCAACCTACAACTTCCATCCAAGAGGCAAGAAGGCAGCACATCATCACTTCTACAGCACAACTCAGACTAGAAATAGAAAGACCGCAGGTAGGAACTTAAATAGGGTCCAGGGTGTGGCTGAGGTCTCAGGTGAGGCTACTCAGGGCCATAAGGTCCACCTGAGATCCTAATTATGCCCAATGATAAAATTCTATGTCTTTGCTATTGCACAGGTCTTTGATTACCATCAGCCTGCTCCCGAATTTTACTTCCCCCTGGCCAGTGTGGTCAAATTTAAATGATTTATGGGGTTTGGGGGTTCCTAAATTTCCTAGGTTCAGGTCACATTTGAAAAATCACATCACTCAGTTTGAAAATTCAGCTCCTTTTCAGTTGGGTTGACTTTATTGTACCCTCAGCTCCCATGAAGCAGAGCTCAGAGGAGCAGAAATAGAAATGCCTGGCTTTAGGCAGTCAGATTTGAACAAGTGCATGATAAATTGACTTATTCCCTAAATCCAGCATGTATAGACAGTGCAGCCCACCCTTCCTTCCACATCCTCCCTGCCCAGGGCTGAGTCTCCCTCCTTATCATCATCCAGTGGCTGTGACATTCTCCAGATACGCACATGAGGTCACCCAGAGACTTTCTGCCAAGGTCCCCTGCTTATCCACAAGGCTCCTACGTAAAGGAGCTTGGGGACATCTTCCAAGGGAGGGTTTTATCTCTGCAGGAGCCCCAAAGACACAATAGAAATGTTTGCCTTCAGCCATTTAACCCCCTTCCCAAGGCCCTGAGGGCTCCCAAAGGGGGGGACGGGGTTGCAGGCTCTTGCCAAAAGTGGCAGCTTCCTGCAGAATTCCTGGGAGAGGACTTGAAACAGGTTAGAAGGGGAAGAGGACACCCAGTAAACCATGAGCCACAGGGAAATAGAGCAATAAAACACAAGAGAAGGCTGGGAAATAAACTGTTTGGGGGTTTTGGCAAAGCCAGAGCCTGGGATACTCTGTTTGGGGTTTTTTTTTGTGGGTGGGGTTTTTTTGGGGGCTTTTTTTTTGTTTTTTTTACAAATAACACTGATTGCTAATGAAGTTTCTCCCTCTCTTTATGTTTTCTCCTTCCTAACTTGCTTCTCCCTGCTGTAGAGACAATGAAGAAGTGGGTTGTTTTTTTTTTTTTCAAGGGGAGCCGAGGTGCCAAGTTGTGATCTCAGTGCAAACGGGTGGAAACCCACATAAAAACATTCCCCTGAGGGGGAATGGTGGGGTTGGGGAAAAAGCCCCGGTCACACCAAGGGAGCTTGATTATTTGGCATGTGAGTTCATTATCAGAGGGCTCAATTATATTTCATCAGTGGAGAGAAAACAGCCTTTTCATCCCCCTGTATCCAGTCGGGTTGAATGGCCAGCACATCTGAAGCGGCTTTTGGGGGAAATAAAAAAAAAAAGAAGAAAAAAAAAGAACAGTAGCCATGTGGAAAAGAAAAAAACAAAGCAAAAAACACAACAAACAGACTGAGTAAAGCATCTCAGAGCCAGGGAGAGCCCTCTTTTCTCACGGAGCCAGAGGATAAAGAAGTGAATGAAGTACAGTAGCTTAACATGCAGCGTGCGGTGCCACATTCTGCTGATTTACTAACTCGGGGGGGGGTTTTTTGGGTTTGTTTTTTTTGTCACTTGAAAGGCTGTGACATTTCCAGCTACGTGAAAGGAAAGAATAGAAGCTGTATCTCCAGGCTGCCAGCAGCTCCTTGGTCAATATCTGCTCCCAGTGCCAGCGATCTGCATGGAATCAGGAGCTTTCAGAGCCTCCCTGGATGTCTGTGAACATTATTAAAGCAAAGAAGTCAACATTTTGGAGGAGGGAGGAGGGGTTAAAAATGTAAATAGCCCTCCCAGTGCGGTGCAAAGGCTCTCAATGGAAGGCTGGAATGCCTTGACCAAGTTTTCTATTCAAACTCAGTAGGGGCTGGGTTCAGAAAGCAGCCTGAGGTCAGCAGGGACTGAGCACGAAGTGGCTGCCTGGAGATACTTGAGGAAAAAGGGTTTTAGGATGCTTTCCTGGAGTTTAATGGCAAGGATGGATTTGTTTCTCTGTGAGTCACACACTGCACAGATGGTTTATTCTGCTGTGTGTCTCCTGCTTCACCAGTGTTCAAGGACACAACACAGGGAGATGAACCAGGAGCAGGAGAGGGACATCTCCTGAAGTTTCAGCTGCTTCACAGGGCCACATCCATTCTCTAGCACTTCAATTTGCCAAGCCTGAAAGCTTTCTAAATCAATTAGTAGATTAGGTGTTTGAAATTCTTCCCCATGAGGGAACAGGAACATGTTGCCCAGAGAGGTGGTGGAACCACCATCCCTGGAGACATCCAAGACCAGGCTTGCTGAGGCTCTGAGGAACCTCATCTAGTGCAGGATGTCCCTGTTCACTGCAGGGGGTTGGATTAGATGACCTTTGAAGGTCCCTTCCATCCCTATGATTCTATGAACACCATTTTATTAGATGGCCTTGGAAGGTCCCTTCTAACTCTTCCATGATTCTATAATTTTGATTCTACAACTTCTGAGAGTGTGGGGAGAGCAAGGGAATCAGAGAATCAGGATGGAACAAGAAGTGGAAAAGAGGAAAAAGCAAGGACAGAATCATAAAATTATACAGTGTGTTGGGGTGGAAGGGACCTCCAAAGGCCATCTAGTCCAACCTCCCTGCATTGAGCAGGGACATCCTGCACTAAATCAGGTTGCTCAGAGCCTCAGCAAGCCTGGCCTTGGAGTCTGCAGGGATGGGCTCTCCACCACCTCACTCGGTAACCTCTCCCAGTGTCTCACTGTCCTCATGGGGAAGAACTCCTTCCTAATGTTTGATTTGAAACCCCATGCTCTAGTTTAAAATAATTTCCCCTTTTCCTATTGCTACATGCCCTGGCATGATTGCAATGGTGTAGGAAAGCAATGAAAAGATACAAGGGGAATACAATTATTAAGACCAGAAGGGATTCAATGATTAAGACCAGCAAGGAAGAAAAGAGCAATGATGATTATTGCTTTTTCACAAGAGAGATGGGATGATAGAGGTTCCATAACACACAGACCTTCTGAAAATTGCTTTTTTCTGATTTTTAATGCAGACTTGCTCATCTGGGTGATTACATGGAGAGTCATTGCCTGTGTTTCCTTCCCATGAAGCCCAGAATAGAAGGCAAGAGAGGACAGTGGAGGTCCTTGGGAATCTACAGGGTGATTGTACTGCCAGATTCAGCACTGGTGAATTGTTCTGGTGAAAAGTGTTACAGAAAAGTAGGATTTTTAATTCCTTTTCCTATCTAGAATGTGTTGTTTAACAAATTAGGACAAATACCTCCAGCAGCCTGTGCTGAAACACAAATCTCACAGAATTTGGCTCTTTGAATATCCACAATTCTTAGAATACCCACATTAGAGGTTCACATGTACCACATCTCAGTCTCAAGCTATTTTTAATTAAGAAACAAGGCAGTCAACCTACTCTAAAACAATTCAGTGGGTAAAAAAAAAGCTGCTTTCCTCATTTTCTGTTGCACACAAATGACTTGAGGCCATTCCGTGAGAAGCCTTTTGATGCTCACAGTTGACCACTGCCACCCACCAAGCACAGATCAGCAATGATTCCCCCATCCACAGATCAATCCCTTAGGCTTTATGTTTCCGTGTGACATCTTTAGGCTGGGGAAAAGGTCAGGGATGCAGTCCCTCCTTCCAATGATGAGCTTCTGGGCTCCATCTACATCAGCTTCTATAGGGAGAGAATATAAAACTGAATTTGGACTGGCTAGCAAGAAAAAATAAAAAAATCAATTAAATCAAGCAAATCATTGGTTTTGTCTGCTCTGATGCTGGCAATAAACATGAGTGGAGCTGTGAAATGCAAATGAGTCAGGGCTTTCACTGCCTGACAGCAGACTTCACATCACCAGAGAGATGGCCTTGAGATCCCTGCCATGGCAGTCACAAGCCATCCCTATGGCAACAAGAGCAGGGGCTTTGGTGGCAGAGAAATAGTGGGAAAGGGTTTATTTAATATGCTCTAGCAGCCAAAAATAGGAGCAAAGTCAGCACTAGGAGAGCCTGGTTGCTGCACATCACATCAAGGGCTTTGTTGTCCCCCACAGGCAGGGTGGACTGCTCCCAAGGTTCTTCAGCCTGGAGAAGAGAAGGCTCTGGGGGACCTCATAGGAGCTTATCAATACCTGTAGGGGGCTACAGAAAGGCTAGAGTAGGACTTTTTAATAGGATATGTGATGGAAGGACTAGGAATAATAAAAGAGAAGTTGTGGGAGCAAGCAGAGCAACTAACATCTCTTCTGGACTTCATATTGATGTCAAGAGAACTAGAAGAGTGTTCTCACCAGGTGACACCACTATTCTTCAGGAAACAGAGGTTTGCCATCTCTCCTCATATCTTGAAGCTCTTCCAGCTTCTTAGTTGTTCCATGGATTGCTTTTTTCCATATCACCTCTTGGATATTGGAACAAGCATCCATAAGTCCCACTGTTTTTTCATCATCTACTTGTTGTATTTCATTAGCAATGATTATAGACAAGGTGAGCATCATTAAAAGTATGAGTAAGGAAGTAAAAATTGATTGTTAGATGCAAAAAACAATGGTCAAGAATTAATTAAACTGCAATTGGAGAAATGTTATTTGCTGTGAATATTCTAAACGGAGATTTAAATGGGAGTGAGATATGTTCAGCTCAGATAAAAAATTCCTAGAGAGGGAGAAAGAAGAGAGAAGGAAAGAAAGAGGGAGAAAAAGAGAGAAGGAAAGAGAGAAAGAAAGAAAGAGAGAAAGGGAGAAAGAGAGAAAAAAGAGAAAGAAAGAGAGAAAGAGAGAAAGAGAGGAAGAAAGAAAGAGAGAAAGAAAGAGAGAGAGAAAGGGAGAAAGACAGAAAAAAGAGAAAGAAAGAGAGAAAGAGAGAAAGGGAGAAAGAAGGAGAGAGAGAAAGAAAGAGAGAGAGAGAGAAAGAAAGAGAGAAAGAGAGAAAGAGAG
>VZTY01029951.1:139593-158312 GCA_013400935.1 Turnix velox | reverse complement strand
AAGGGACAGCCTAGCTTTCTGCAGGCAACAAGGAATCCCAGAGAAACTGGGACTGGCCAATACTACAAGTGAGTGAGGAGAAAGTAGTGAATTAGGTAAGAAGCCCAGAGACATGACAAAAGTAAGTGGAAGAAGTAATGTAAGTAATCTGGAGTGAATCACCAGCTGGAGCAACCAGGGAGAAAGGGTTTATTATCTGATAGTTGTGAGTGTTGGGGAGGGACAGGATCACCAGAGGACATCTGCACGGTGTTTTCCTCAGCCCAATTGTGCCAACATCAACATTAGCCAACAGGAACTGAGCTCAGTGCATTAAGTAAACTTGCCAGGATTAACCTATTAAAACTCTTTGAGTAATGGATGGTGCCCAGTCCTTCTGCAGCCCTGCCTGGAGCTGCACATGGCACCACCAACCAGATTCAGACTTTTAATCTGCAAACTCCGGCAACTTGTGAGGAGATGCAGAGTTTCCCATTGTTCCTAACTCAGCCCTGGTCAGTAAGAGTTTTTAGTCCCTGTTTTTCTGCAATTTCTGTTGTGATTTCATTTCCCCATAGAGCTGTGATGACTGTCATGATTGCCAAATTGGCCACTCGTGTCAGCAGAACAGCTGAAGTGAAGAAGAGTCTCCAGCATGAAGGATTCAAGTCAGGACACCAGCAGAGGCAAGACCAAAGGCTCTTTTCCCAGTGGTGGGTCTCATTAGACTCTAATTTCTCATAGGAGAGCCATGGAATCACAAAAGCATAGACTTACTTAGGTTGGAAGGGACCTTTCAGGTCATTTAGCCCAACCATCAACCCAACTTTGACAAGAACCATCACTAAACCATGATTTTAAGGGTTATGTAGTGAAAAACTGGAACAGGTTGCCCAGAGAGGTTGTGGATGGTGATGTGGAGCTGTTTAAGGCCAGGTTGGACAAGGCACTGAGCAGCCTGATCTAGTGGGAGGGTCCCTGCAGGGGGGTTGGAACTTGGTGATCTTGAAGGTCCCTTCCAACACAAACTATTCTATGATTCTATGTGAACCCATTTCTGGATATATTGTTGGGTTTTTCATAAGGTGCTTGGTGGCTACCAACCCTACTCACCTCATTTCAGTGAGCAGTGAAGAGGGCAAGGAATGGAATTAGGAAAAATTCACAAAAATTTCCCTGGACCCGCAATTTCTCCTTCTCTAATTGTTACTTTACAACAAAAAGAGGTCCTTCTTCTAAAGGCAGACCACAGAGCTCTGCTGTAAGGTCAAGGAACTAAAAAAAGGGTCACCTCTGGAGCAGGGAAATTATTCTCCCATGCCACGTAGACCTGTCAAAATTTGGCAGAGCACTTGGATGCAGACGTGCAGCCCGTGTTGACAGGGGAAGCTTTGGGTCTGAGCAGCAGCTTGGACAAACTGGGTTGTCTGAGACATTAAGTAGAGGAGGAAGTGGATGAGGAGGAGAAGCAAATACTGAATCCTGCTTCTCTGTCCTTCCCAGAGAAACAGCTTTCTCCTCTGTGGCCAGGACTGGCACAGGCAACTTCCTCCTCCAGCCTTCGGTTTTCTTGGCAGAAGCTGTTAATTTTATTGCGTAATTTTTCTCCCTACGGGTCCAGATCCCTGACTTGTTCCAAAAGTATTTGGGCCATCTCTTTCTCATCACTTTTCAGGGTTGCTGCTGTCTTCTGGGGCTGCACCCTGGGGTGAGGTGTCACTGCTGGGTGACATTTGCAGACACACTACTGGCAGGGACAGAGAACCACAGTGGTTTCCTGAGGTGAGAACTTCCCACTGGTCTCCTCTGTGTGTTTGTGTGTGTGTGTGTCTGTGCTCAGGGATGTGTTGTTCCTTCTTTTTCCTTTGGCTTTCGTGCCATGTCCCAGCTGTACAAATGACATCACCACCACCCTGATAGAAATTCCAGTTATTCACACTGCTGCTGGCTGCTCTGAGGAGCTTCTAATGGTCTCACCCCAGGTCTATCACTTCATCTAAGCCCATCTCCTCTTCAAATCAAGGCTTATCTCTACAGATTTTACAAAGCAGATGAAGAACAGATGAAGATTTAGGCTGGATACAAGAAAGAAATTCTTTATGGTGAGGATGGTGAGACACTGGAACAGGTTGCCCAGAGAGGTTGTGGATGCCCCTTCTCTGGTAGTGTTCAAGACCAGGCTGGACATGGCACTGAGCAGCCTGATCTAGTGGGAGGTGTCCCTGCCTATGGCAGGGGTGTTGGAACTTGATGATCTTGAATGACTCCTCCATCCAAAACTATTCTATGATTCTATAAGCAGAAGCTGTAGTGTGTGAACTTAAGAACAACTATCCAAAGCCAGGCTTGAAGAGGTTCAGAGCAACCTGATCTAGTGCAGGATGTCCCTGCTCACTTTACAGGGGTTGGACTAGATGGCATTTGAAGGTCCCATCCAACTCAACACATTTTATATTTTATGAATCAGTGGTTCTATGATTGTTAGAGCATGTAGGACAAGGGGCAATGATTTTAAACTAAAGAAGGGCAGGTTTAGATTAGACTAGAGAAAGAAATTCTTCTCCATGAGGATGGTGAGACACTGGAAGAAGCTGCCCAGAGGTGGTGGAAGCCCCATCCCTGGAGACATCCAAGTTCAGGCTTGCTGAGGCTCTGAGCTGCCTCATCTAGTGCAGGATGTCCCTGCTCATTGCAAGGGGTTGGACAAGATGGACTTTGAAGGTCTCTTCCAACTCAATGAACAGATTGCCCAGAGAGGTTTTGGGGTCTCCTTCTCTGGAAACACTCAAAACCCATCTGGATGGATTCCTGTGTGACCTGGTCTAGGTGTTCCTGCTCTGGCAGGGGGTTTGGACTAGATGATCTTTTGAGGTCCCTTCCAATCCCTGATATTCTGTGATTTCCCCCCCCCCTAGAGGTGTTTAAGGCCAGGCTGGATGAGGCATTTTTCCAGGGAACAAAGAAGGCTGGGGATGAAGCTGCCACAATCTATAGAAGTATGGTGATTTTTTTTCTCCAGGGAAATAGAACATCAGCCTGGAACCAAAAGCTCAGAGAAGAGCAAACAGCACTGACAGTTTCAGATACAAACTGCATTTCTTCTTTGGCTGCAGATCAAATTGTGGGTAGAAGTTCAGGTCATTTCACTTTCTCTCCAGACCTGCTTTCCATTTGTAGCTAACTGAAGGTTACTAATGCAGCAGTGTCTTCTCTAGGATATTTCATGCCCACTGTCACTCCTGCCTCTACAGTTTCTCACTTGCTCCCCTCTTTTTCTTTTTAATTTCCCCATTCTGGGAGAATTTTCAGAAGGGAGATGAAGTGCTGGATTTAATGGTCCATATCTATTTTGTTGGAGCACCTCCTTTGTGAGGACAGGGTGAAGGAGCTGGGGTTGTTCATCCTGGAGAAGAGAAGGCTCAGGGGGGACCTCAGAGTAGCTTCTCAGTACCTGAAGAGGGCTACAGAAAGGCTGGGGTAGGACTTTTTAATAGGATATTTGATGGAAGGACTAGGAGTAATGGATGTAAATTGCAAGATGGGAGATTTCAGCTGGATAGAAGAAAGAAATTCCTTATGGTGAGGGTGGTGAGACACTGGAACAGGTTGCCCAGAGAGGCTGTGGATGCCCCCTCAATCCCTGGAGGTGTTTAAGGCCAGGCTGGATGAGGCACTGAGCAGCCTGGTCTAGAGGGAGATGTCCCTTCCCATGGAGCTTGGAACTAGATGATCTTGAAGGTCCCTTCCAACCCAAACCATTCTATGATTCTATGCTACCACAGAATCATAGTATGCTACCTAACACAGTGTCACAACTGTCACCCATTTCTGGATGTCATAGAAACCCATGCATTTCTCTTAATCCTCAATCTTTAGACCCATCTAAACACTTAATTTGCCCAACTTAATAACACAACAAAAGTCTCAGCACCTTGAGAGGCCAAGATGGCAGCAGCACTACCTTTAATTAAGAAGAGAGTTCACTACTGCATCAGTAGGAAAAAAGGAAGAGATTTGTTTTCTTGATTTGGAATGTGGTGTGGGATATTGACCTGTGACCTCAGGCCAATAAATTTTCCTCTTTTACAAGCAGGTTTATTCCATTTATTTCCTTTAGCCTCTGTGATTCTTATAAACAGAACTTTAAAGGTAAAATTCAAAGCAAAAATGCAACAAAAGAAGCAACTGTAGGTTTTTCTAATGGACTTAATTAGAATAATGACATTTCAGAGTAGAAAATTTCCATTTGGATGACTCACATTATTAAGAAAAAGACTGTATTTTTCCACATCTCTGCAACCTTAGTAAATATATCACTAGGGGTCCACAGAGTGAGAATGGACAGGTCGGTGTTGGTGGTCTGATTTTCAGCAGCTTAACCCATGAATGCCTTTATTTTTTATGAATAATGAGTTAGTGTCATTATTTTTCCTCTAAATATTATTGTTGTCCCCCTCAGAGTATGATTCTATGTGATCAGAGATGCAAGGGGAAGGGATTCTCATGGTTGTCCTTGGATCACACTGAGATTGTCTTTCCACAGCCTGTTAAAATCTAGGAAGGCTGAAAATGATGAATATAATACTTCTTCTATAACTCAGACTCCTTTCCATGAGTTTACACATCAAAATAATGCAATTTTTAATGTAACATGAAATAAACTGATGGGAGAAAAAAGGTACTGGGTCTTTAAGGATTTTTTTAATGGGAAAACATTACCTAAGTCAATGCATTAGTCTTTTATTTGCCCTCAGAAGCATGAATATATGGACTTGTATGAAGTTCTAATTAGTGACTATTCCTATCTACATGTGCTACAATTGCTGTCAGCTGATCTGAGTCTTCATCTTCACAGCCTGGTCCTAAATAACTTCAATATCACATCCCACATCCCCTTCCTGTCCCTCCAGTTGAGACAGTTGGTGGAGATGATGTTCCACACTGCCAGAAGGTGTCAATGTATACATTCACCTGGGGATTTATATGATCTGGGAATATAGCACATGGTGAAACAAGAAAACCTACTCTTCAGCAGGGGTGACAGAACTCTGGGTGCTTTAAGAAGTTCTGTTGTCTCTTATTGGCTTCACCTGGGACCTCCACCCACACCCATGACTCAGCAGCTCTATATAAGCTCAGCCTGAGGACCCTTAAGTCTTCTGAGGGCTGTGTTAGTTTCTACCTTGGCAATGTTTCTGCCAGTTTGCAGATCTCATTGGTCTAGATTTTAGCCTGCAGACCATTGCTCTGAGTTGGCTTTGGTTCTGCTTTGCTAGTATGGTTTTAACTAGCTAAACCTGGACCTGATCCTATCCCTGATGCATGGATTTGACTTTGTAAGTGTCTCTTTGCTGTTGCTTTGCCTGGTAGCCTGGATTGATGGTGGAACCTGCATTATTCACCTTTCTCAGGTACTGTGAGATGTCTATGTAGAGAGCTCTGTCACCTTGGGTAGCTTGTGTATCATGGGAAATGGGAAGAGACAGAGGATTTAGGCTGGAAATAAGAAAGAAATAAGAAAGAAGTCCTTTACTCTCAACCCCTGGAAGTGTTTAAGTCCAGGGGGATGAGGCTTTTTGCAACCTGCTTTAGTGCCCCCTATGACAGGGGGTTGGAACTAGATGATCTTGAAGGTCCCTTCCAACCCAAACTGTTCTATAATTCTATGGAATGTTAACTTATACTCCTATCTCAATGTGAAAATGGAGTTTCTCTGACTTATTTGGAGCTGTAGATAGGATTTCACAACTGAGCAGTGTCAAAGCAGCTCAAGAGCTCTGCCTGAGGCTGATGGAAGACCCTTATTTCACACTTAGTTGGGAACTTGCTGTGAACTTAAACTGCTTCCTATTCCTCTGTGATGACCCACAGAAGTGGGATTTTTCACCCTGCCCCGCTATTACCTGTGTCTGATATTACCACACTCATGTTACTGCTCTGTCCTCTCTAGCTCAAATAATTCAAAGAAAAAAGGAGAGCTCACAGTAACTGCTGGCATGGAGTAACTTTACAATGTGAAAATAGCTGGTTTGGAGGAATTCTGTATAAAAATCTTGTGGATCTAGGAATTATTCCTTGCTTCTGCCTCATCTGACCAGCATCCATCAGTGAATCAGATTAAACTTGAATTATTGTTACTACTGCTGGCAGTACTTTGGAGGTCAGAGACATGTTGTGGTGTTGGACATGACCTCCTATTTCTCATTAGTTAGTAGTGGCTAATGATGAGGAAAAAACAGTGCTGTAAACAAACCAGGATCCATGGCAACCTAGGCAGCTACTCTTGAACTTCTCAAAATGGAGATAAATTAATTTAACCTCTTTCTTCAGTTTTTATGTTTCAAAAAACCTTATGCAGGCAGATGTGGGCATGTTGTGGCAATTCATAATCAGCTGAGTCAGAGGTCTTCAAGGGAGCTTGCAATGATGTGCCAGGAAGGACCTTCCTTTTCTGCAGCTCAATTCTTGTATCTGGAGTGCAGTCAGCATTGCTCAGCACACAGGCTTTGCCTTTTGGGGCTGTAGCAGAGGAGATGCTTTTCTTATTGCCTCTGGAAGTTAAAAATCACAGAATGTCAGGGATTGGAAGGGACCTCAGGAGATCATCTGGTCGTATCTCCTGCCAGAGCAGGAACAGCCAGGTCAGGTCACACAGGAAGGCATCCAGGTGGGTTTGAATGTCTCCAGAGAAGGAGACCCCACACCCTTTGTGGGCATCCTGTGCCACTCTGCTCTCACCCTCACCATGAAAAAGTATGAAAAAGTATTTTCTCACATTTCTGTGGAACCTTCTGTGTTCCAGCTTGCACCCATTTCCCCTTGTCCTATCATTGGAGCTCACTGAGAAGAGCCCGGCTATATCTTTCTGACACTCACCCTTTCCATATTTATAAACATGAATGAGGTCATCCCTCAGTCTCCTCCAAGCTGAAGAGACCCAGCTCCCTCAGCCTTTCCTCAGAAAGGAGGTGCTCCAATCCCTTCATCTTCATGTCTCTGCACTGGACTCTCTCCAGCAGTTTCCTGACCTTCTTCAACTGAGGGCCCAAGAGCTGGACACAATATTCCAGATGTGGTCTCACCAGGGCAGAATAGAAGGGGAGGAGAACCTCTCTCTACCTACTGACTGTTCCCCTAATGAAGTACTTGAGTGCACAATCATACAAGTATGATTTGGTGACACGTACACCAGGAAGGGTGTTACCAGGCTGTGTGTTTATTGTTACTACAACCATACAAGCTCATACTAGTGGATTTGTCTTATTTGACAGTAATAAGTAGAAAACAAAGATAAACCAATTTGTGTTGAGAACAGGAAGCAAATCCATACTATTGGATGTGTCCTTGCCTCTTTTCCCAAGCTCTATAAACTTCTCCAGCTTTTAAATGGGCTTCTTGGCTGCAGATCTGTTGGAGTGGGACCAGAGAAGGGCCATGAAGATGAGGAGAGGGCTGGAGAACCTCCTCTCTGATGACAAGCTGAAGGAGTTGGGGTTGTTCAGCCTTGAGAAAAGAAGGCTCAAGGAGGACCTTATAGTATCTTCTCAATACCTGAAGTGAGCTACAGAAAGGTTGGGGTAGAACTTTTTAATAGGATATGTGATGGAAGAACTAGGAGTAAGTGATGTAAATTGCAAGAGGGGAGATTCAGGTGGAATATAAGAAAGAAGCTCTTTCCTGTGAGGGTGGTGAGACACTGGAAGAGGTTGCCCAGAGAGGTTGTGGATGCCCCCTCAATCCCTGGAGGTGTTTAAGGCCAGGTTGGATGAGGCACTGAGCAACCTGGTCTAGTGGGAGGTGGAACTAGATGATCTTTAAGGCTCTTTCCAACCCAAACCATTCTATGATTCTAAATCAAGCAGAGCCACATCAGGGAAGATTTACTTGCTAAGACTCCACTTCTGTGGCATTGTATCAGGAAAATAAGGTTAGTGAGTCCTGTGAATGAAGGTCTTGTTCCAAGAGACCTTTGTTTAGGATCCATGATGTGCCTTCAGACTTCCAAAAGCACTAATACAGCAATGGCTGGAGGTACTAACAGAAGTAGAAATGCTCCAAACATCTGCATAACTTATTGTTTCCAGGCTACAAGGTTCACATCCTGGGGTTTCTGAGGATTCTATGAATATATAGATTAAATCTTGGCTTGGGATTGAACTTGGCACTAACTTGAATGAGGCAAAAAGACAATCTGAGTGTGGTTGTCACTTGGCTCAATAGCCTTGCCCAGTTCCTTGCAGCCTTTTGTCATCCAGTCCTCCTTATCTTGCTCCATCTGCTCCATTCCTGTGATATTTTTAGCAGACATTCACTGTACACTTTTTCCAGTCTGCCTGCTTGACCCTCTGGTCTCCTAACAATGCACATGAGCAAAGGCTGCCAGTAAATTGGGATTATTTGAATTTCTTTAATTTCTTTCCATATCCCAGAATAACCCCTAAATTTGACCTATCCCTTTGGATCTGTGTTTTGGTTTTGCCTTTTTCTATTTTGTTGGGTTTTTGGGGTCTTTTAGAGGGTTTTTTGTTTGTTTTTTTGGGGATTTTATTGGATGTTTTTTCTTTTTTTTTTTTTTTCACAAGTCAAGCTGGGAGGTTGTTTTTGGGTTTTTTTTTTTACTCTAAGGCTCTGTTAACCTATAAATGGCTGTAGCTCAGCTTTGAAGTTAACACTTCGTTAAGATTAATTGGGGAAGTTCACACCTCTGCTGGGAATTTGTAGAACAGACTCTGTGAGGCAGAAGTGGGCAGATTTACACGCTGATGCCTGGCTTTGTGGCCATAAAAGCAAAGGCAGGAACTGGCTCAAGAAACCATACAAGAGCTGAAAAATGACCCTGTTTCCATAGGCTCAGCTTTTCCTGCTCTTGAACTTCATGAAGTGAATGCATGCTGGTGACAACAGCCTTGAACTTGAAAGTATCAGAATCGCAGATTGGAAAGGACCTTCAAAGGCCATCTAGCCCTTCCTCCCTGCAGTGAGCAAGGACATAGATGAATATTTTGGGTTGAAGGGGACATTAAAGATCATCTGGTTGCCTCTCCCCTGCCATAGGCAAGGACACTTCCCACTAGACCAGGGTGCTCAGTGTCTTAGAATCATAGAGTCATAGAATAGTTTGGGTTGGAAGGGACCATCAAGATCATCTAGTTCCAACCCCTCTGCCATAGGCAGGGACACTTCTCCCTAGATGAGGTTGCTCAGTTCCTTGTCCAGCCTGGCCTTAAACACCTCCAGGGATTGAGGGGGCATCCACAACCTCTCTGGGCAACCTCTTCCAGTGTCTCACCCCCCTCACTGTAAAGAATTTATTTCTTATATCTAGCCTGAATCTACCACCTTCCAATTTACATGGATTGCTCCTAGTTCGTCCATCCTATACCCTATTAAAAAGTCCTACCCCAGCCTTTCTGTAGCCCCTGTCAGGTATTGATAAGTTACTATGAGGTCCTCCCTGAGCCTTCTCTTCTCCAGGCCGTACAACCCCATCTTCTCCAGCCTGTCCTCATAAGGCAGTTGCTCCAGCCCTTTGATCATCTTCATGGCTCTCCTCTGGACCTGCTCCAACAGCTCAATGTCCTTTTTATGTAGACATTCTTATGTCTTGTCCAACCTGGTGATGAATGCCTCCAGGGATGGGGTCTCTGCAGCCTCTCTGGGCAACCTGTTCCAGTGTCTCACCCCCCTCATGGTGAAGAATTTTTTTTCTAATGTCTAGTCTAAACCTGAGGAATGATTTGGGATATATGAATAAACTTTTTTACTGGTGGTGTTTAAACAAAGAGGTAAATTCTTCCATTTATCCACTGCTGCCTGCTATGAGCTGGAGATGATTCACTGCAAGGAGGGTAAGGGAAGTGGGGTTGGCTTCTGGTGACACACAGGCTGTGTCCAGTGCATTGTAACCATGGGAGAGGTTTCCAGGAGCTTGAAGGAGGAGGAAGAGAGCTGTGTAATTCTCTCTTCCCTTTGAGCCAGGCCACACCACAAGAAGGAAGAATCATAGAATAGTTTGGGTTGGGAGGGACTTCAAAGATCATAGAGTTCCAGACCCCCTACCATAAGCAGGGACACCTCCCACTAGATCAGGCTGCTCAGTGCCATGTTCAGCCTGGTCTTGAACCTTGCAAGATGTTAGGTTGATCAGAGAATCATAGGATTGTAGAAGCAGATGTCCTTTGAGATGTATCTGTGAACATTTTTCCTGCTTCTGGCGCTACCTTAAAGGAGGTAGCACAGGTCCTTGTGGTTTCCTCAGCTCTGACTTTTCTTGTGATGATTCTCTTGGACAAGTAAATAAATGGCTGCTTTTGAGGTCAAATAGTCATTTCTCTAGCATTTCCAGGGAACTATGTCCAGGAAAGGACAAGTTTTCAGCTGGATTTGCCCCTATATCTTCCAGCCTCCCTCCTCTTCCCTTCTGGACAGTCAAAGCTGAGCTCAGGTAAAACAAAGCTTCAAACTGATGGATGCTTCACCTATAGATTATCTCATCAGCAGTGATATTTTGGGATATATCTGGTCATCTATGACAGCCTAAGGGTTTGTCCAAAGCAAGACAGCTGTGACAAGTAATAACTATTTTTTTCTGAGAGTCCTCCACTAGAATAAGGTAGTGCTGAGGATGTTTCTACCAGCACTTAGGAAAAGCCAAATTACAGAGAAAAACAGCACATCAAAGCTAGGACAGAGTGATGTACAGGGTAATAAGACCTAGGAGGATGTCAGAGTTCATTATGTTTCCTCCCATAATCAATTTTCATTCTCAGGAGCAGATGGGTCACAACAATGAATTTAAACCTCTGCTGAAGAGGTTTAAATCTCCAATCCTTGATTAGTCTCTGCAGAAGTGACAGGGTGGTGCTTTCCATAAGATCAGCCTTCTGGAAGGGTTGTGATGAGCTGTGATGTGACAAAATAAACTGTGGTGCACAGTGTTTGCACAACAGCTTTCCTACCTACTTGCTTTGTGCAAGATAATCTCCTGGCCTGAAGCTAGGAGAAATATCCCCTGTAGCCCAGTCAGCTTCTTTGATACATCTTTATCTTGCTTTTTTACTGTGTTTACTGCTGGCAGAAAACAAGAGTAAATGTATAGATAAACTTCAGGGTCTTATCATCTTGGCTAGAGGGGTAATCCTGGCTCCATTCATGTAAACAGCTAAATTCCTTCTGATTCCATTCCGAGCAGGGTCTCATCTCTTTGAGGAGTATTTTTTTTTCTTTTTTTATTTTAACCCGCTCTGTTTGCAGTCCTTGAAGTAATTGCAGACTGCTGTCTGCCACCTGCATTCCACTGGGCAGCAGGGATTGCAGCTTGAAGGCTCAGCAACAAGGAGGAATATCCTCCTCCAAAGCTTTTAGATCTTTTAAGCATTTCTGAGAACAGGGAATGTGGGAAGATCATGAACCAGGGGTTGAAAACCCATCAGGCACCAGAGTGGGGGGGGAGTCTGGAAGATAAAAGGGGCAAGTCCAGCTGCAAACTTGTCCTCTGTTGAAGTTACCAGTGAAGTACAACATTTCATGCTGGAAGTAAGCAGTTTTTAAATCTTAATATTGCTGTTAAATTTTATCTTAATATTAAAATCTTGCAGTTTTAAAATCTTAATATTGTTTCTATGGTTTCCCTGCCTATGGCAGGGGGATTGGAAATTGATCATCTTGAAGGTCTCTTCCAACCTGAACTATTCTATGATTCTATGACACCAGTACCTGGTATCTTCAGAAAAATTATAATAAAAAATAATTAGCAGCCTCTGCCCTTCAATATGTAAGGCTTCTGTTGTCCTACTGTGACTACATATGAGGTCAAGACTTTTCCAGTTCTGAGAAATTATCTTTGCTGCCCATGGTTCAGGAAAATGGAAATGCAACATGTACATTTTGAATGTATATTTAAAGAAAAGGTTTTCTATTTATTCAGGATGTACAGATGATGGATTTGATAGTGGGATAGCCAAAAGAAAAGGTGATTTTGTCCCATGTTGTGTAATCCACCATAAAAAAAAAAATCCCCAAACATAATGCCATTGGTAAAATAATAGAACTTCTTGTTTTTAGACTCCAAGGTGAAAATGGTCTGTAGAATAGGTTAGAGGTGCCCTTATCAGATGCTTTTCTTCTTGTTTTGCTGGAAAAGTTGCTTTCTGTGCCTTCTGTTTAGCTTGTTTCTCTCAAAAAAATGTTGGTGTGGGGTTTTTTTGCAATTTATGGGGCTATAGCAGGACTCAAATATTGCTGATATGTTGATTTCTCTTGAAGTAATCAAGGGAAAAGTTAGGAAGAAGGAAAAATATTGCTTAATTAGCATGATAGGTTGTCCCAACAGAGTCTTTCTGTTTGAAAATTGGAGAAATGTGTTAAAATAAAAACCTAGGGCTAGTGAAGCTGGCTAGAGTTAGTGTTTTTTAGCTTGATCAGCAAAGCTCAAAAGGTATGTCTGTGAAGCCAGTCAGAAAAGTAGCAGAATTCCTGGTTGTAGCTCTTGGAAATCACTGCAGAAGCAAAGCCAGGCTCTTTCTATAGAGGTTGTGTTATCAACAGAAATAGTCTGGAAAGAATGTGTCAAGATCTGGCTTTGATTTACCCTAGGAGCTAGGGTTCAAGTTGAAATCCAGATGAGGATTAAAAGGACTAGAGCATTCAGCAGGAGATTTTTGCCTTCAGATGACAGAAGCAGTGGGAGATCCAGCTGGCTCTGGTGCTAGGTCAGGTTTTTAAGTTGCCTTGATTTTTGCACACCTCTTATAGATAATTGAAGCCATATTGTTTTATATGGTGCAGCACAAATTTCTTTTGGTTATGTGTCTTGATCTTGAGAAATAAATTTTTTGACCCCCTTTAAACGAGACAAAAGCAACAAAGCTCCTTTTTTTTCTTTTTCTTTTTTGTATCCTTGACATCATCCTTAAGGCTTCTGTCAGTCTGAGCCTAATATAGAATCATAGAATGGTTTGGTTTGGAAGGGACCTTCAAGATCATCTAGTTCCAAACCCCCTGCCAAGGGCAGGGACACCTCCCACTAGCCCAGGTTGCTCAATGCTTTATCCAGCCTGGCCTTAAACACCTCCAGGGGTTGAGGGGGCATCCACAAACTCTCTGGACAACCTCTTCTGGTGTCTCACCACCCTCACAGTCAAGAATTTCTTTCTTATCCCCCGCCTGAATTCCAATTTGCATCCATTACTCTAGTTCTACTATCCTGTACCCTATTCAAAAGTCCTACCCCAGCCTTTCTGTAGCCCCCTTCAGGTACTGAGAAGCTACTATGAGGTCCTCCTTCATCCTTCTCTTCTCCAGGCTGAACAACCCCAACTCCTTCAACCTGTCCTCATAAAGGACTCCAGCAGTCTCATCTTCACGGCCCTCCTCTGGACCTTCTCCAACAGCTCAAAACCAGTTGCAGTGATGAGGAATAACCTGTTATTTTGCTTGCTTTAGTGAATGGAAGATTAATTCTGTCCATATAAAATCTATACTGCATGCTGTTTTGTTAAAGACATTTTATCATGCAGCTAGTGGGGGGGGGTTAAACACAAGAGGGGCCTGTATGTTATTTGTCTTAACTTTTCCTTTCAACTCTTTTTCATTAAGCTCCCAGATGAGTGCAACAGGCTCTTGAATGCAGCAATCTGTTTAATCTAGCTTGAGCTTTCCTTTTCCTGTTTTGCTGTTTACTTTTAATTCCATGCCAGTAGCTGTTTGAGGCAACACTGTGGGTCCATTATCTTGCTTCAGACCTCTTGGAATATATGTGTTGACTTTGCTCAGTGTGTGCATGCATGAGAGAGAGGGGGAATAAACATGCATGTGGCCAATTAGTAGGGTTAAATTAATGAAGAGTCATCTATGACTCTTTTTTTTTTTATTCCTTGAGAATTTGGAAATACTGAGAATGCTTGCCATGGAGCCTTCAAAAACTTCAGAAAGCAGCTATAAGGTCAGAGTCCAATACTCCCTTCTGTATCCTCCTGTCTTTGCTAAAAATATTTCCAAACTTAATCTTTAGTGTGTGGAACAGGAGGGCAGAGGTGGAAAGGCAGTGTTTATGACCAAAGTGCAAAGACGGGGAAGAAAATGAAACCCTCAAAACTAAAAAATAAATAGGGAATCTTTTGATCTCTGCCTTATTTTCCTCATTATGAGCTGGAGAGCACCAGCAGTTATGCTTTAACTAAACATTGAGTTTATGGGCCCATGTCTCTGTCTACAGATAAGGGAAGGTCAAGAAGAACTCAGCTCATGCTGTCTTGGCTTTTGCAGTTTTTCTTTGAATTGGGACACCCAAACAAGTCAGTGGGAGTCTAAACACCCCCAGTAATAGGGGTGTGTTGCTTCTTAATGCAGGTAGAATGTGATGCAAGATGTGCAATCCTGATAGAAAGGAGTCTTGGTAGGATCACAGGTGAAGGGACCTCAAAAAGCCATGAAATTAGAAATTCTAGAGTCAAAACAAGAATGACAGAATTATCTCAGCTGGTGGAATTTGTGAAGGAGAGAAGAGAAGCAAGGTTTTGCAGGGCTTTTTTCTCTTTGTGGAGCTCAAATTGTTAAAATACAACCCAGGAGTTAGAAAAGCTGCACATGAAAGCAGGAGAAATGCCTAGGTGTATCTCAGCTCTGTAGGAAAGGTCATCTGTCAAACTGTCTGGAAGAGGGAGGTGAAAATGCTTTCCAACAAGGTTTCTGTCTCTGGTTCCACAAAAAAAAAAGAGTAGACGCTCATTTTTTCCCCATCTCTTTGCTTTTATAACTACACTTAGTAACTCTTGCCTGTCAAAGTAGTTCCCTGTCCAGCTGAGAAACATATCCATCATTTAGTAATTCTAGCAAGTGATCACACAATGCATTGAGTAGGAAGGGACCACCAAAAGCCATCTAGTCCAACCTCCTGCAGTGAGCAAGGACATCCTGCACTAGACCAGGTTGCTCGAAGCCTCTTCAAACCAGGTCTTGAGTATCTCCAGGGAAGGGGCTTCTCTAGTTTCAAACCATTGCCCCTTGTCCTATCACTTCATGCTCTGACAGGGAGATTCTCCAAAGCTTTCCTGTAGGCTTCTTCATCACTTCCCACTCTTCTTGCTTCACAGACTGGCTTTGTCTTCTGTAAATCCTAGTGGAGACAGTGAGCTGTGCTTGCATGGTATGTCCTGACAGCCCAGTGGTGGCCAAGGGATTCCTTAAAGGGTCATTCCAAAATGCTGACCTGCCATATTTCATCCTGTAGGTGGGATGACTGAAGTAGTCAGAAAGCCCATATGCCCCAGAAGGGAGTTGAAATATGCAATGAGGAAGTCAAAGGTCACAAAGAAGAAATAAAGTATGACCTAGTTGGCTACTAGTGCTGCTACCATCCAAGCAAAATAAAAATTGTTCCTCTTTCTCTCTGTGCTTTCTTACAAAACACAGAAAAAATAAAACAAGCAGATTCTAACCTCCCTGAAACAGTTCTGAGACGTATAAACAAATAATTTGATGGCAGACATGGAGAGGTTACGTTACTGGGCTGATGGCTGGACTTGATGATCTTAAAGGTCCATTCCAAACTTGGTGATTATGAAATCATGAAACAGGACTGTACCTAGAAGAACTCAGCTCAGACACCCAAGGGGTGTTTACTGGAAAAGTAAGGCACAGAATGGTTTGGGTTGGAAGGGACCTTCAAGATCAGCGAGTTCCAACCCCCCTGCCAGGGGCAGGGACATCTCCCACTAGACCAGGTTGCTCAATGCCTCATCCACTCTGGTCTTAAACACCTCCAGGGACTGAGGGGGCATCCACAACTTCTCTGGACAACCTCTTCCATTGTTTCACCACCCTCACAGGCAACTTCTTTCTTCTATCCAGTTTAAATCTCCCCTTTTCCAATTTGTATCTAATATTCTTAGTCTTGCCATCCTGTGCCCTATTAAAAAGTCCTACCCCAGCCTTTCTGTAGCCCCCCTCAGGTAGTGAGAAGCTCCTATGAGGTCCTCCTTGAGTCTTCTTTTCTCCAGGCTGCACAATCCCAACTTCTTCAGCCTGTCCTCATAAGGGAGGTGCTCCGGCCCTCTCATCTTTGTGGTCTCCTCTGGACCTGCTCCAACAGCTCAATGTCCTTCTCACATTGAGGTCTCCAGAACTGGACACAGTAATTCCAGTTGGGGGTCTCACCAGAACCATGTAGAGGTGCAAAATCATCTCTCTTGACCTGCTGGTCACACTTCTCTTGATGCAGCCAAGGATTTAGTTGGCCTTCTGGGCATGATCCTTATCACTGCTGGTCATTTAGAATTTAAGCTTGAAGTATGCAACCTGTTGGAAAAATAAAGGGTAAAGGAGAAAATAATAATTCCTGAGAAGTCAGAGTGCTGGCTCTGAGCACCACTGGCTCTGGACAAGCCTGGGTGAGCAGCACTGAGCTGGATCTGGACTCAAATCATGGACAGGTCATTTCAAACAGCCCTGTAGTTAAACAACTCTTCACCCTGGAGAAGTCTCCCTTCCAAACACTTCCAGTATTCCACGTGGGCTCTCCTTTAGTGCTGTTTGCTGTTCTCAGTGTTTTTTCTTCATTCTTTTTGAAGATTTTTGGGGTGTTTAGGGAAGCTGCTGTTTTAATTTTCTCAGATGTTTCCAGTTCTGTAAAAGCTTTCACCTGCAAAAGGTTTATCCTGAGGAGGAATTAATTCCAGCTTTATTTGCAGAAGAAAAAGAGGTGTATACACAGTGAAGGATGCTTTGGCTGCTTCTCAGACACTACCAGGAGCAATTCTGAATGGCTATCTGTTAGACTGCTGGATATTTGCATGGCAGCATGCAGAAAAAGCAAGCAAATGCAAATGAATGTTCCTGAAAACAGCAGTGGAAAGCAAATATTTTTTTTTCTTATATACCCTAGAAAGAACCTGTTATAAGGATCATGCTAGCAAAATGCCAAGAGACAGAAGTGCTGACCTTCCAGAGGAGGAGGTGATAACCATCTAGATCTCAGCAGTGGGATTAAGACATTCCCCTCCTGTGTTGCAGCCATACCTCAGGCTGTCCTGCTACCTGGGTGCAGTTTGGCTCACAGATATAGGAGAAAACAGATAAAATAGCTCTGTCATTGATGCTGTCAGGAGAGAGTTTCATAATTGGAGTGGCCCTTCAGTTGCAGGGGAGAGTTTGGGGGCAGAATGATGGATGGATGGAGAATTTGCCAAGCATCAAGATGAAGAAGCTGAGAAGAGGGCTCACGGGAACTGGAAGAACTAGCAGAGTTCTCCTCAAAAAAAGGGTAAATAATGGATAAAGGCAGCAAAAAGGGCTGGAGGAGTTGGGGTTGTTCAGCCTGGAGAAGAGAGGGCTGAGGGGGACCTCATAGGAGCTTCTCAGTACGTGAAGGGGGCTACAGAAAAGATGGAGTAAGACTTTTTAATAGGATATGTGATGGAAGGACTAGGAATAATGGATGTAAATTGGAAGAGGGGAGGTTCAGGCTGGGTATAAGAAAGAAGTTCTTTACAGTGAGGGTGGTGAGACACTGGAAGACGTTGCCCAGAGAAGCTGTGGATGCCCCCTCAATCTGTGGAGGTGTTTAAGGCCAGGCTGGATGAGGCATTGAGCAACCTGGTCCCTACCCATGGCAGAAGCATTGGAAATAGCGGTACAATAAAGTCCCTTCCAACCCAAACCATTCTATGATTCTATAAAATGATGAAGGTGATGAAAAACTGGAAGAAGTGGCTGAAATCCCACCCCTGGAATGATTCATGTCAGGCTGGATGGAGCTCTGAGCAACCTGATTTAGTTAAACATGCAGTGGGTTTGGAATAAATGCCTTTTCAAAGTTCCTTCCAGTAGAAAATATTCTATGGTGCTATGAAATTCACAAAAAATTATGCACTTTTGCTCTCCAAAGGGATTCCTAATTCTCCACTAGGATTCCTAATTTTATTTTAGATGCATCTTAGCATCCAGAAAAGTCCTTTAGGTGGGATGTGAACTGCAGAAATCTGAATGCAGGAAGCCTTTCCTGAGCCCTGGAGCATGTGATCTGTGCACTTATGCATGTGAGTGCATGCATGTGCTCATGGGGGAAGCAGAAAGAAGGAACTGCAGCAGCAGACACATGACTCAGGGTGTGGGTGAGCTTGGTAACATAACCCCAGCATTGCTGGATTATCAGCAAGTCTGGATCTTCATTCTGCAGCAGCTGGGCTACCTCCCAACAGGAAAACCCTTCAGGCAACGTTTGTGCTTAGTAGTCAATTATCCGCGGGAGCAGGTAAAGGATTAGTGACCAGGTAGGGTTCCTGTGCCTGTCAACAAACACCATGGCTGATCAGAAATATTTAGCAAGAGAAAGGAAGTGATACAGCCTTTTCTGGTCTAAACCACAAGTCCCTCATGTTTGAACTGTAGGGAGGAATCGTCTCCCTTTGCTGGAATTCCCAATGTGATAAGAATGGGGCTTGTAGTTGTGTTCCTGTGTGTGCTTAATGGGTAGGTAACCTTCCCCTTCTTTCCTTGCTACGTCCGGATGGAGCTACAGGAAGGACATGGACCTATTGAAGAAGGTCCAGAGGAGGTCCACATGGATGATCAGAGGGCTAGGGCACCTTTTTTACCAAAATAGGCTGAGAGAGATAGAATAATAGAATAGTCTGGGTTGGAAGGGACCTTAAAGATCATCAAGTTCCAACCCCCCTGCCATAGGCAGGGGCACCTCCCACTAGATCAGGCTGCTCAGTGCCTTTTCCAGCCTGGTCTTGAAC
>VZTY01029951.1:128427-139410 GCA_013400935.1 Turnix velox | reverse complement strand
GAAGGGGCTACAGGAAAGCTGGGGAGGAGAAGTTTGCCAGGGTATGGAGTGATAGAATGAAAGGCAATGGTTTTAAACTATAGCAGGGTAGAATTAGGTTGGACATTAGGAAGAAATTGCTCCCTGTGAGGGTGGTGAAACACTAGAATAAGATGCCCAGAGAGATATGGAGGCCTTTTTGAGGCCAGTCTTGATGTGGCTTCAAGCAATCAGATCTCATAAAAGATGTTCCTACCTACTTCATGGAGTTTGGACTACATGACCAGCACATTCTATGATTCTCTTCTACCTGCACACTGCAGCCCACCACCCCCCTGCCTTTAGGTTGCTTCTTATTGTCTAAAACCAGTTGTGGAGACGTGTGGCTTGATCTAGAAAATAAACACTTCTTTTTTTCTCTAGGACTGCTGTTTATCAGCCAGATCAATTTCCCAACCTGATTCACAAGGTTCAAAACCCAGGAGGACCAGCACAAACCAAGAGAGGTCCCAACCAGCAGCAAGGGGTAGAAGTAGCTTAGATCTGAATTGCCCTCAAGGACTTTATATCATGAACCTATTGCTGCAGTTTGGGGAGCAAAGCTCAGCCTAAGCCAATCTGTGTGCTGAACAATGCAGAAATACCACAGGTTTAGCTGGTTTCTACCTCTCTCTTTGAATGAATTTAGGATTGCATCTTCCACCCAAAGAAACCTCATTAAGCAGCTCATTTCTGCCAATGGAAATTAATCAGGAGACAACAAAATATCACTTTGTTTCATCCCAGATTTCAAACCCTAGGAGCCTGGTGTTAACAAGACCATGTTAAGGCTTTTCCATTTGCTGTGAGTTCTGGGCAGTGCATATTCTCTTATTTTTTTTTTAGCTACAGGTTATAGCAGCACATTTTGATTGGATTAGATGATTTTTTGAGATCCCTTCCAACTCCTGATATTCTAAGATACTGTTATTTTCTTTAAAGAAATCCCCACAGTACTGGCTGTTAGCCTTTGAGAGCAATCAGTTGTTGACAAGCTTATCTTCAAATTTACCTGCCTAAAATTTCTTCTGCTCTCACTTTCTTAGCTTTCATTCCCTTTTGCTGTGTCCCAAGTGAGAATACACCTAAGCCTCTCAGTGATTTATCAAAAAAAAGCAGGAGTTTACTTGTTTTTCCCTTTTTTTAGCAGTATCTTTTGTAATATTTACATCAGCTCAATTTAAATGTGTTTCTTCCACCTTTTCTTTGTGATTCATGCAGCCAGGTCTTTAAATTTTGGATGCATAATTTACACACTGCAAGATTTTTCTCTTTAAAATTCAGTGAATTATATTTTATTCATATTTTATTGCTAAAATAGAGTCACAAATTCAGTCAATGAATGAGACTGAGAAACTTTCAGGATCAAATTCAATCTTGTAAAACCAATGATTTAGTAAAAATTATAAAGAATAACTTATCTGAAGTTCAAATCTTTCCCCAGAAAGAATAACTGTTGGAGTTGTACAAGAAATGTAAATTAAGACATGGGCATATCTTGAGTGTTTATTGAAATTAGCATTCTGATCTTCATTAGATTTTCTTTCCACCAGACAGAACTATATTTTTTCCACATTATTTCATCTTAGACCCTGACCCTGCATGTAGTTGCTTGATTATTCTGAATACTTCAGAGTACTCTCAGAACTGCCTCACATAATGAACAGCCAAGTCTATTCTGAATATGTTAATCTTGGGGTGAAGTTAAATATAAATACAATCTGAAGGATTGCTGTGTTTTTAGGGTGAATCTCTGAGGATTTTAGTGCCAGCCAGAAGAAATGATCTGCATCAGCTCAGTCTTGCTTCCAAGCAGGTGTTTGCTTCCATGAAAATTTTATGTGAATCCCACTGGGGAAATGCTGGGATCCCTATTTCATAATTAGAGAAGAATTAAAACACCAAAGGGAGTGGTGTGATGACATAATACATTTGGGTTTTGAACAGGGGCAGGGGAGGATTAAGAAGTGCTGCCATATGAGCCCAAGTATTAATGTGGTTTAAACCCTTTCTGCCAGTTCCACTTTGTTTTTAAAATTCTGATGGCTTAATTTTGGGCAGCCAGGCTTGATGCCAGGTCAGGCATCATCCATCACTCAGATGGGGGCTCTGAGCAACCTCCTCTAGTTGAGGATGTCCCTGCTCATGGCAGTGAGATTGGACTTTAAAGATCTTTTCCAACCCCAACTATTCTACGAACTGGTGAAAGTTATCCAAAGCAGATTGTTCTCTGCTTCAAAATTAATTTCTAAAGCTGAAGTAATGTGGGGAGAAAGCAGTAAGTAATATTTGAGAAATCTTCAATCCTTCTAAAATGTCTGTCATGTTTAAATATTTGTTGCATAAGAAAAAAGATTTATAACAGGAATAATTGGCATTTTTACAGCACCTTTCCTCTGTAACAACTTCCTTTTGGAGATTACAAAGCATATTTTTAAATACTCATCAATTTAGGCTCACAAAATCATTGTGTGGGTAAGGAAAGTTATTCCATTTGCTTTCTGTCACTTAAAATCACAGAGATTTTCAAGGCTTGAAAGAAAAATAGAAGAAACTTAGGAAGAATCCACCTTATTTTAACATTCTATGATGATTCCTTCATTTCTCTAGCAGCTTTGTGAGCTGGTTTTGGGGATCTTTAGATCTTTGCCTTGTTAAAAAAATTTAAAGGTGAATTTAGACAGGATAGTGTGTGTGACAACTTGATGGAGATGTTAGACCTGGCTATTTATTGTAGATAAAAGAATAGAATTGTAAAATAAGAATTATTCCTTTAAATCATTTTAACCTGAGGCACAGTTAGCTGAAGAGATTATTTTTTTCCCAAGGTTAAACCAAAACATTTATCTTCTGAACTGAATTATTTATCAACATGAAATAAATTCATTATCTCAGGGATCATTTTTTTAAGTCTGAAAGAAGTTAGCAGCTTGCTAAAAGGTTTTTAAAACCTTCCCTCTTTTCAAAGCAATATTTTGCCTGTTTACATACAGTTTGGGGAAAGTCATTAATGGGGGGGAAACGGAAGTGAAATTTTCTTAAATTATTCTGGGAAAATCTATTGAAACTTGCTGCTAACTTTTTTTTTCTCCACCTGGCATAAAGAATCTTGTTTTATTGGATGTTTATGAAGCTTTTGAGGAGCCCCATCTCGTTTCTTTAGATCAGGTTTTTCCATGGGCTTGTATGTGAGCACAAATGGGAATTGGAAATGCTTACTGGTGGTTAGGAAAAGGAAAAAAAAAAAAAGAAAAAAACCCCAAACAGACACATTTCCAGGTGGTTTTTTTGTTGTATTTGTGACTAAAATTGCACTTAGCCAAACTGTGAAAGAGGAGGAAATCACAATGTGGCTGAGGATCTCCTGGATAAGAAGGATCAGGAGGAAGACTGGGATGAGGACTGGCTCTTCCCTAAAGTCTTGTTGGGATTTTATGGTCATCTCATGATCCAGGGGCTGGAACTGCCATTCCAGCAGCAGAGGGGTTTATGTTTGTTTTAAAGTGATTTGTGCATTCCCTGTATCCATTATGAAATTGGTGTGGGTTTTTGGGTTTTTTTTCAATCTCTGAAAATCCAGGCTTCTGAGCCACTGAGCTCCCTAATCACAGGCATGGAAACTCCTGATCTTTAACTAGCACAGTTATCTAAGTAGCCTTCTCTCTGGTTTTAAGTTACTTTGGGGGGGAAAAAAATCAGCAATGATGATTGTTTTTAAAGCTCATTTTTAATGCTCTGCTATTCCAGACCAAGCCTGCTGAGTCACTGGTAACAGTTTAAAGCTGGCAACGTTCCTCACCCATTGCCCTCTATACAACAATCTCCATGCTGCTTATGTATTTCTATTTAAAGGCTGTGGAAAGAAGAAAAATCCTTCCATTTGCAGCCAGATTGGTTTAAAATGAGTGTGGTTTTTTTAACAAAATGCTGTTTGTAGCATGGCAGTATGAGGATTCCCTGTGTGTGAGGGAAAGGCTTTCATGTTACCACCAGAGAGGTCAAAATAAACAGCAGGAACTACTATAGAAACCTTGGAGGGAGCTGGGAATAAAAGCCTCATGCATAGGCAATAAAAAATAAATATTTACTTACTGAAGTGTTTATTTCTAAATTGTCAGGTGGGGCTGCCCTTTACAGGAAGGCATGTGCATGACTGGCAAGGAAAAAGAAAAAAAAATAATTAGCTGGCAAAGTAAATGCAGTGAAGAGGAAGGAGATAGAGCAGAGAGGAAAAGAGCTGTGATAGAAAATGGCAGTTTAACAGCAGAAGTTTGCTGGTATGTGCAGAAATTACAACATCAGATTTTATTTTCTTTTTTTTTTTACAGTGAGGAGAAACTCTTAAGCATCTTTTAAGTTTTTCCTGCTCGTGTTTGCTTCCCCCCACTTCTTCCTTTGTAGTTGTGGTTTTTGTTGGTAATTTTTTTTCTTTTTTTTCTTTTACTTAACAAGAAGATTGAAGATAAATTGCTAGTTGTAAAGAGTGCTGCGGGGGAAATGCTGGGGATATAACCACCTAATTATGAATTTCCTGAATGTGCAACATGACCAGCAGCAACTGGACAGGATTAGGGCTGTGTGTTTCATCTCCAGCTGTTTCATGAATACCAATCTACAAAATCTTCCAAAAAAGACATTTTTATTCCCCTTTTCCCTTCCCCCCGCCCCCTTTTTTTTTTTTTTCCCTGTGGCCCTACTTTTGGTTTTAATGATGCAGCAATTCTGCTTTGTTTGCTTTAGAGCATGAACTGAAACAAGAGCTTTCAACAAAACAAAACCAAGGCAAAGCCAAGGAGCCAAAGAACTGCCCAGAGGAGATTTAACTGAAATACTGGGGGGGAAATATCAATGGATGATCCTTCTCATTGGCAAAAAGTGCTGCAGAGACAATAAATGAGGGTATTTTCTACTGGTGCAGTGGTCAGAAGTTATTGTTTTTAGTAAGTGCAACTGGTTTGTAATCTTCAGGGCAAGCTTCTCCAATTGGTTGAGTGCCAACCTTCTCTGGAACCTCTTGGCAGATGGGAACTTATTTCAACTTATAAAACCAACATAGAAAAAAAAAAGAAATCAAAAATGCCCTGGCTATGTCCTCCAGCTTGTGAGCAAACAAATTACAAAGACAATGGTGCTTCTCATGGAAGGGAGTGCAACAGGGAAGTTCTCTTTCCATGGTGTTTTTTTAAAGCTGAAGATAAAACTAATAGAATTTTATCCTTGACAGACAAACAAGAACTTCTGTCAGAAATCATAGCTTTGGAATGATGGCACTGGCATTCAGAGGGCTCTTTCTAGATCCTGATAAAGTTTCTGGGGTTTTTTTGACTTCTTGCAGTGTCTGACTGGGTATTTATTGCTTAGTAGTAGCCTGGAATACAAAGACCAAATTAAAGACTTGCTCATTACATGTAATAAAACTATGTCCTGATGGTAACTGATTTTATCACAGACTGCTCTGCAAAGTTACTGTACACCCCAATAACAAGGGGCAGATATTTTTATTTCAGAGTTTTACAGTGAAAATTCCTTTGATCTTATCCCATAAGTGAGATTTTTTTTTCCTTAGGGCTTAATTTCTGCATGAGATTTACAGAGCTGTGTCCTGTAAATGGAAAAAATCTGCTAATTAATACCAGGATTACAAGCTTCTCACCAAACTTGGTCAGTTCATGAATGCAAAAAGCATGAATATACACTCAGTGAATAACTGGCATTCATTTCCTCTAAATAGAGAGGTACAGATAGAAATCCTGCTTGGTTGCTAATGTTTACATGCCCTATTTTTTTAAAAAAGAGTGTCCTGCAGAATTTTGGATTCCCCACAGGAAAAGTGACCGTTAGGAGCTACTATGAGCTATGCTTACCCAGATCTCACTTGTGCCAGTCTCCATGGGCAGGTCCTAGAAAATAAAACATTGAAAAAATTGAAAGAATTCAATGTTTCAATCTATGTAGTCTAATCTGTCTTTGGCTTTAATTTTTTTCACCTAAAATAGTAAGAGAATACTACTGTGACTAGGCAGGACTAATGATCTTGAGTACCCAGTTGTTTAAATTGTTCTAAATTTATTGGTTTGTGCAGAAAAAGACAAAGGCCCCAAAAAAGGAATTTATCACCAAGAAGGAGATTGAACAGTCCCATCTTTATTCTGTTGAAGGAGTAAGTTATGTGGTCACAAAGAGGAAAGAGGAGAGGCACTACATCATTTTATTCTGGATGCTTTGCCAAGGAGATGATCTCCAGATGTTGATTCTGGAAGAGGGAGGACCAGGTGAGGACAGTGCAACATCTCTGTATCAGCCTGATGAGGGATCACCAAAGGTGTTTCTTGCTGACTTAGTCTCTTTTTCTCCATCCAAGATGCTGCTGGCCCTAAGAATAACAATCTAAACCTGGAATTCTTGCTATTGAACCTGTTATAGAATGAGACCAGAGCCAGCTCACCTCATAAGGTGCTCAGAGCTGTAATAATGCACATGGGGAGAAAACTGTGACCAAAGTCACGGTTTGAGCAGAACCACCCACCCCATATGCTGGTGCTACATTTTAGAAATGCCTGAGGGCACTATACACCCAGGGGGATAAAACAATCCACAATATTCAGTATCCATCAAAGCATTCTCTGTACAGCAATGCCAAGATCTCAGCCTGCTTGCTACCAGGAATACAGAACGTGCTGCTCATAGGAACAGTAAAATTTCAGCTCAAACCCCATCAGAAATCTGAGGGTAGGTATTCAGTGAGAATAAAAACCATCCTTGCAGCTTTTTCAGTGAGGTCCAATCACCAAGGCCACATCCTGCTTGAAGGGAGAGAGTTTGCACAGGCTTCCCTCTGGAATTCGTCACCAAATGGGTGGAATGACTGGAGGGTGATGGCAAAATGCAGGGTTTGGAGTCAGTTTGTGTCCTGTCACTAGGGCTTGAAGTGATACTGTGTGACAGCTGAACAACTCCTGCTGGAAAACAGTGGGAGAACCATAATGCTGGAAGGGACCTTCAAAGGATATCTAGTCCAATCCTCCTGCAGTGAGCAGGGACATTCTCGACTAGACCAGGTTGCTCAGAGGCTCAGCAAGCCTGGCCTTGTATGCCTCCAGGGATGGGACCTCCCCCACCTCTCTGTTCCAGTATCTCATCACCTTCCTGGAGAAAAACTTCTTCCTAATGTCTCATCCAACCCTCCCCTGTTCTAGTTTCAAACCACTGCTCCTTGTCCTGTTGCTCCATGCCCTTGCAAACAATCCCTCTCTGGTTCTCCTGGTAGGCTGCTGTGAAGTTTCCCTGGGGACCTTCTCTTTTCTAGGCTGTGTCACTGATTGCTGCCTGGTCCTGCTGCATCTGCCACTTTGGAATGGATGTCCTGAGGACAAGGATCCAAGAGAAAGGACAAAAAAGGAGACAGCAGTGTCCCAAAGCCAGGCTGGACAAGGCACTGAGCAGCTTGATCTAGTGGGAGGTGTCCCTGCCTATGTCAGGGGAGTTGGAACTTGATGATCTTTAAGGTCCCTTCCAACCCAAACTATTCTATGATTCTATGACCATCCCAGTCCTCTGCACTGGATTAGTGGAGAAAGATGAGATGCACTGTTGCATTTCTGCTTCCTGAATAAACAGAAAGATCTTGCAGAGAAAAAATTAAAATATTCATGATTATTGAAAAAATAAACCAAAACAAAACCCAAAACAACACATCAAAACAGAAAAGTTAAGTTCATAGAATGGTTTGGGTTGGAAGGTTTTTATCTGACATTTATGCAAGAACTTTCTGAGGAAAAGCAGTTCTTTCTCCATCCTACCCTGCCCTCTCCCTGGGTTTATAAGCTCTGCCCAATTTCCATGGAAGAACTTTACATGTTCCTCACATCTGTTCTTCCAGTTCATCAGGGCAAAACAGACAATCCTCTAAGGAGAAGTTTGCTCCAGGCCCAGGCTGCCATCACTCTGTTTTTCATGAGTTTGGCCACTTGTTTTGTTCCAGGTGAGAGTGGAAATGTCCCCATGTCTAGAGTGTCTGTTTTGTCACCCCAAATGGGAACCTAACCTTCCACTTGTCCATCTAAAAGCAAAGCTACAAATCCTGTGTTTCCTCCCCTTCCTCTCGTCCATTTCTTTCTCATTTTGCTCCCTCCAGGTTTGGTTTTGTTTACTCTTCAGCTGAAACTGTATAATTTTTTTTGTCATTTCCCAACTCAGTGAATTTTTTTCCTTTCCCTCCCTCCCTTTGTCCCTTTTCTCAATCTTTCCCTTAAAAAAAAAATCCTGCAGGATCAAGCAAAGGCTTTACCACCCTGGTGAATAATTAATCTCATCTGACTCTGTAACTCAATCCAGGATCATCAAAAAGCCTGCCTGTCTGGGGTCACTAATAAAACAAAACATTTTTCTACTTTTAGATTTTGCTCCTTGCAAAAAGTTTTTTGCAATTAAGGATGAACAATACTCCAGTGCTGGCTGGCCCTCCTACATTTTGAAAAATCTTTTCCCATGGGAAAAATGTTGATTATTTATTTTTGTAGGAATTAACTGTTTCAGATAACTTTATTCTCTTTTTTTTCCTTCTATGCTTTGATCACTTGAAAATTAAAAAAAAAAAAAAATTAAAGAATCCTCAGGCTGGATGGGCATGATGTTTTGGTTTTAGAAAAGTTTTACGCCAGGCTCCTTTCCAATCCAAACTATTCTATGATTCTATTCTATGATTTTTTTTCCTGCAGTGTGAGTTTCAACAAGAAGTGGAACATCAAGGAGACCCATGGTAAAAAAAAAAAAAGAATGTTTCTATTGATATTTTAACAGAAGCTGATGAAGATATACCTGGGCTTCCTGAGACTCCATAGGGTTTTCTAACTTCTTCAAGGAGATCTTGTTCTGGTGGATAAAGTAGCTCAACCCCTGAGAAGAGCTGTGAGAAAAAGCAGTGTTGAAGACGAACATGATGGAGAACACAAGAGGTACAGTGATGAGCTTCCTCTGAGGAGGTTTAGCTACCCAAAGCTCTATGGCCAAATCAAAAGACCCTTCATAGTGTGGTTGTGATGTGTGGTGTGGGTGAGGCCGAGTTCCTATTTTAAGCCATTCCTGTAACCAGATTAAAGCTCCAGTCATGAGTCCCACATTGCTGGGAGGTAGGTGACCACCATGGCTCCTTGGGGCTCTCCTCTCTCCAGGGATGGGGGATAAATGTCTCCTCTTTTCAGAGTTTTGGGTTTGAGTTGGAAGGGACCTTAAAGATCATCAAGTTCCAACCCCCCTGCCATGGGCAAGGGACACTTCCCACTGGACCAGGTTGCTCAATGCCTCATCCAGCTTGGATTTAAACACTTCCAGGGAGGGACCATCCACACATGCCAGAACATCACTGAAAAATGGTGCCTAAAACTTCTCCTCCTTGCTCCCAGGTGATGGACACATAGGAATGTCCACACTGATGGGATCAAAAGTTCCTTTAGTTCAGTGTCTTGCTTTTGCATCTACCCACAGCAGATACCTATGAGAGGACAACTTCCCCCAAGGCATCCTGCTAGGGAATTCCTCCATGGAATCTCAGGCAGCCCAGATGTGTCTTCATCAGCTTGTGTTAAAATATCAACAGAAGCATTCTTTTTTTTTTTTTTTTTTTCCATCTCTAGAGATCTGTTGGAGGGGCCACAAAAATGCTCAGAGATCTGGAAAGGCTGAGAGAGTTTGGGATGTTCATCTTGGAGAAGGCTCCAGGGAGATCTTAGAGCCCTTGCTAGTCCCTAAAAGGGCTACAGGAGAGATGGGAAGGGGCTCTTGATCAGGGAGTGGAGTGACAGGATGAGTGGGAATGGTTTTAAATTAAAAGGAGGGAGATATAGGTTGGATATCAGTAAGAAATTATTTACCCTGCTCCAGGTTGCCCAGAGAAGCTGTGACTGCTCCATCCCTGGAGGGGTTCAAGGCCAGGTTGGATGGGGGTTGGAGTAACCTGGGCTGGTGGGAGGTGTCCCTGCTTGGGGCAGAGGAGGGAGGAACTGGATGATCTTCCAACCCAAACCATTCCTTGAGCCATTCCAAAACCATTCCTTGAGCCATTCCAAACCCTTCTATAACCCTTCAAACCCAAACCATTCCAAACCTAAACCATTCCTTGATCCACTCCAAACCCTTCCAAACCCCTTCAAACCATTCCTTGAGCCTTTTCAAACCCTTCCAACCCAAACCATTTCTTGAGCCATTCCAAATCCTTTCAACCCAAACCATTCCTTGAGCCATTCCAAACCCTTCCAAAACCTTTCAAAACCCAAACCCTTCCTTGAGCCTATGCCACACAGGAGCTGGTAGGAACTATACCCACACCCCTGCCTTAAACCGTTTGGACGAGGGTCTGGCTCAGCCCAACCCGGCATTTTTGGGACCAACCTCCGCCCGCTCCCTGGGGAGGCCTCTGAGGGGCCATACAAGGGTGGCTCGGCCTGCGCTTCATATTCCACAGTAAGCACCCATTGTGGGAACCGTCAAGAACCGGGGAGAGAAAACGGGAACACAGTGAGTGGAGAGGAAGGGGAGAGAAACATCAGCCGGGCTGGGGCCGAGAGCGATGCCGGCGCAGGCTGAGAACGATGCGGCGGCGCCGCCCGCCTGGGACCCGCCTGGGACCCGCCCCGGCCCCTCATGGCTCCCCCCCCCCGCGGTTCGGGGATGGAGCGGCGAAGGAGCCAGCCTTAAGGCGGAGCTGCGGCTTTATGGGGCGGGGGTAGGAGGGTTTGGCCGGCCTCCCTCTTGCCTTCCTCGGCCGGCTTTTCGGCGGGAGCCTCTACTCCAGAGTGCGCGGTAGCGTGGGCCGCCGGCGGGCCCCCATGTGGTGCCGACATCACTGACATGGCGGAATCCCCGCCGAGCCCTCCTGGCATTCGCTGCAGTTAGCCGGGGATTCACCGCCCAGCCCCGGCCCGCTCTGCCGTCCCCAAACACCCCTTCCGCTAGCTAAGATGACGCTTT
>VZTY01029951.1:103796-127996 GCA_013400935.1 Turnix velox | reverse complement strand
GCTCTTGGCTTGAGGGCGTCTTTGGGAAGGAAAACGCTGGAAACTTTTTTTTTTTTTTAATTAAAAAGAAATAATTGCTTGCCAGACACCTTTTGGAAATGGCACGCTACCAGGAGACGGAATGAAAGGGAAAAAAAAGAAAAAAGGGGAAAAAAAAAGCTTTTAAAAGCTTAACCTCTCCTAGGTTAAGACCACATCTGCATCCCTCCTCTTTTTCCCCCTCCTCCTTGCCGAGTTCTCCGAAATGTTGTATTTAAATAAGGTTTTGGCTTAGGTAAAGTGGCTTGGAATTAGATGTAATGGTCCGGTTTATCCCATGGATATTTGTAGGATAATAAAAAGAGGTGGGGAGAGATGGGCATGGCAGCCTCTCTCCGTAGTAATAATTTCATATTTCATTCGGATTTCTTTGTGTGAGGAGCTAAAAGTACTCCTTAAAGTGGTGGTTACCCCAGCATGGATGAGGAAAGTGAGATATGGAAAAGAATGAAGCTTCTCCGTGGTGTTTTAGTTGTTTTGAGGTATTATTCTTTTTTAAAAATTATTATTATTTGAACTTGGAGCTAGATTTGTGAGAGGAGGATCCAGGTATCCCAGTGCTGTATCCCATAACCGCTGACCCTGCAGAACCCAAGGGCTCCCCCAGTACCTTCCTGGAAGGTGCCAAACCAGTCTAACTCGAGCTTAGCAATGTGCTGGGTAATGGGATTTCAAACTTGGGTGCATTTTTGAGCCTGGAACGTTATTTCTCAACCTTTTTTTTCTTTCAAGCTGACCTCACTTAAAAAAAAATGATAGAAGCTGGTTTGAGTCTCTCCTTCTTTTTGATGAGGAAGAGCTGGATGTGGGTGACACAATGTGTGCTTGGGTGGAAATTTAGATAAAATTATGACTACTATAAACTTGGGGAGTCACTGATGGGTTTCCTCATCCTATGGGTGGTGGCATCTTGCTCCTTCTCTCTCCTGGTCCACCGGTGGTCTTTCCTACCTGCTGCCCCTGTGTCTGTCTCAGCAGCTGCTGGTGCTACCAGTAAGAAAATGATTCTTGGCTGTGTTCCTGGGGTCATTTCGGGTCTTGCACAGAAGAGTTCTGTTAGTGCTTTCCTCCTAATCTTCAGTGCTCTGTGGTTCCCTCTCATTAGTTTTAAAACAGTTGCTTCGTGGTTTTATCAGGGACCCTGCTGTGACACAAACTTCTGCCCCAGAACCATCATATGTTGTTCTTCCTGCTCAGTATCTCTTAGTGCAAGCTTATAATGTAGCTCAGGAGTGAGTCTGTGTGGAAACTGGTGTATTTTACAGTTTTTTTAAAGATTTTTTTCTTTTTGGTCTGCCAGGATTCATCTGGTTTGGGTTTGAGGTCACTGCTGGGACAGTGATGAGAGGGGTTTTTTCATATTGTTATGGCCTATAGCTGGCTGAAGAATAAGGAATGAAGAAAGTTAGCATTCAAAACAAGCTGATATTCTGCTGTAGCTTCATATTGCAAGCATTTTATCTTTACTGTCAGAAAAGTTTCTAAGTTCCTACCTTCTGAAGTGCATTTAGGCTGGACAAGGCACTGAGCAGCCTGTTCCAGTGGGAGGTGTCCCTGCCCATGGCAGGGGGGTTGGAACTAGATGATCTTTAAGGTCCCTTCCAACCCAAACTATTCTATGATTCTTTTCTGGGACCTTTTTTCCCCCCCACATATGGCATTTGGTGAATTGAAAGAAGATTAAACTTCTGTACAGTTCATAAACCTGTGTGAGAAAATACATATAGAAGATGCAGCAAACTTCTGTGTGCATGTGGTTGTATTCATGAGCTTTCTAATTATTGTAATTGAGATTTTCCCTCAAAAATGTAGGTTGTCAGTCTGGCCAGCACTAGCACGCGAGTGAAATTTAAAGAATGAATAGATGTTTGCAGCATGAGCCTCTCAATTCCTATGAAATACATATAATTACATAGAAGTCCCAGAGTCCTTACATTGCTGAATGAAACAAATTAACTCTCTACTGTGCTTTTCATAGAATCACAGGGCTGCAAGGGACCTTCCAAGGCCATCTAATCCAACCCCTTGCAATGAGCAAGGACCTGGCCTTGGATGGCTGTAGGGATGGGACCTCCACATCCTCTCTGGGCAACCTGTGCTAGTGTCTCACCACCCTCGTGGTGACTGAATTCTTCCTAATGTCTCATTTAAACCTGCCTACTCTAGTTTTAAACCATTTCCCCTTGTCTTTTATCTCCATGCCCTGGCAGACAACCCCTCCCCAGCTTTCCTGCAGCCCCCTTCTAGATGTAGTTTGACCCTCAGAAGCAAGATGGAGTGACCTGTGGCAAGCAGGATGATGTCCCTGTCTCTCCACTGTGGTAGCAAGAGCTAAGTCTGGAAATTAAGTGTGCTGAAGCAGCACATTGCACAAAGCCATCCTGATGCAAGTTTTCAAATTCCTTCTTGTTTGCAATAGCCTTTAGTGTACTGTAAATAAAATAAATAGCAGAGGAAGCCTGCAGGCTCCTGTGTAAATCTCAGCTGTGTGAAATGCCAGCGAGGCAAAAAAGCCTTCCTCAGACCAGTTGCCCCGAGTATTTGTGCCTGGGTGATCTTCTCTGTGCCGTTGTTGAGAGATTTTAGGGGAGAGGGGAGGGTAAGGAATCCTTTAGAAACTGGAATATCAGGAGTCACGTTGTTTACAGCCAAGGTTTAGTGTCCCTGTGTGATCTGTCCCTGGAGATGGAAGGTATGTGGGAAGAGGGAAGTTCTTCAAACAAGGCAGTGGAAATAGGAGACGCTGGGTACACAACGGTAACAGGCCATCTACAGGCAGGAATGCTGGGCTGTCAGCAAGCAGATAACTCTTCAAACAGTTTCCAGTGGGGATGTCGTGGTTTGCATTTTTTTTCCCCGGTCTATTCTAAGCACCTCTTTGCAAAATTCAAGTTGGAAGCACTCCCCGCTCCCTTTCTCTGCTGGATTACAGGCAGAAAGAGGGGGGAAAAACCCTCCAAAACCCCACGAACTAATTAAACATGATGTATTGTGGGATCTGTAGCAGTGTTGGAGAGATTAGTTGCCTTTCAGAAATGCTGTTGTGGATGTTAATTCTCTGCTCTGGGTGAAAAATGATGGTGGTGTTGAGTGTGTACACAAGGAAAAGTGCAGTCTGGGGTTAAAGTCTGTTTCTGGGCAGGAATATTCCCTGGAGGTCCCAGGTAGTGTGTTTTTGGGCCAGTTTAACTGGGAAAGGGTGGCTTGCCTTGAGCTTAGAGGTGGAAATGTGCCACCAGTGGCATGCTTTCAGTGTTTGATCTGAGGAATTCTTTGTTTACAAGTAAATTGTGCTGTCTGTTAACAGATAACAGACCGAAAAGCCAACTGCAGAAGAAACTTCCCTTATTTGTGTTTCTGCTGGTGACAGCTTATATAGTGGGATTTACCATTTGGATGCTCTTCTTAGCACACTGCAGCAATGTATAATGTTGTTTATGTGGTACAAACCAGCAAACAATTCTGAAGTAATTAAGTATATCATTAATTTTATGTTGTGAAGAGGAAAAAGATAGCAACTGATGCTGATTTGTAGCATTTGCTTGTTCTGGCATCTTCTTCAAGTCCCTCCAGAAGCTTCAGGAGATCCTGCTGGTTGTGTTTTGGTGAGTTTTGGGGTTTTTTTTTGCTTAGATTTAGGCTGACAGAAATCAAAACACTTGAATCCTCTGGAGATGAGGATGATGGACTTGGCTGATTGCTGTAGGCTGACTTAATGTATAGGTATTCTGTGGCAGCAAGGTACATACATACCTTCAAGCAGGCTTTGTATTCAAGTCTCTTGGAGTTGCCTCATACATAATTATGGCCACTTCTATTATTAGGCCCTTGCAAAAGGACTCTAATAATAGAATGTGTGTATATACATCTTTAAACATATACTTCATGCTGTCAGGAATGTTTCTTATGGAATGTTTTGAGAAGAGGAAAAAAAAGCAATTGCTCCCCAGGGGCTGTTAAGAAGAACTTCAACAAGCAACAATTTTAGATGACCCTCACCACCCTCAGAGATCCCTGGGATGTTGTGGAGAGATTTCCCTGTGCTTTTAACTGGAACTAACAAAATATCCAGCATGTTCTGCTTAGTTTCTAGCTGGTTCTCTGAGCTTTGTGCAGCTGTGGTTGCTCCCCACTCACAGAATGCCAGGAATTGGAAGGGACCTCAAGAGATCACCTTTTCCCATCCCCCTGCTGAAGTAGGAACACCCATATCAGGTCCCACAGGAAGGCATCCAGGTGGGGTTTGAATGTCTCCAGAGAAGGAGACTCCACAACCTCCCTGGGCATAAATTTGCTGACGTTTCCATTCTTCAATCCCAGTGTTACCTTTGGCCACAGGTATTTCTGCACCATTCTCAAGTCAAGCCCAAGCCTGCAATGAAGTGAGATGATGTGATTATTTTAGACCTCCTTAGCAGAATCATAGAATAGTTCAGGTTGGAAGGGACCTCAAAGATCATCGAGTTCCAACCTCCCTGCCATAAGCAGAGACACCTCCCACTAGATCAGGTTGCTCAGTGCCATGTCCAGCCTGGTCTTGAACACCTCCAGAGAGGGGGCATCCACAACCTCTCTGGGCAACCTCTTCCAGTGTTTCACCACCCTCACTGTAAAGAATTTCTTTCTCATGTCAAGTCTAAATCTACCCCCTTCCAATTTACATCCATTTTTTCTGGTCCTTCCATCACATATCCTATTAAAAAGTCCTACCCCTGCCTTTCTGTAGGATCCCCCTCAGGTGCTGATAAGTTACTATGAGGTCCCCTCTGAGCTTTCTCTTCTCCAAGCTGAACAACCCCAACTCCTTCAGCCTGTCTTTGTAGAAAAGAATGGTGGAGTTGTTCCCGATTTACTTCAGGATCACCTTACTGTGTTTCTGTAGTGTAAAATGACTTCTCTGCTGGAATTTATTCCACCTCATAAGATGCCTTTAGTGTGGAAGGATATGCCTTTTCAATGGCAGTCCCTTTATCAAGTGACCTTATGCTTGCTGACACTTGAGTGGGTGTAGTAGGTGTGTTATTAAGTATTGTGCCCTGCTCTTTGCTAGCTGTTTAGTTATTGATGTGGAATAATGCAGTGGAAAGAAAAAAAAATAAAAGATGATGGCATTTGGGGATAATGAAAGCGTTGAGTGAGGTCCTTCTGGTGAGCCTGTATTTCTTGCTGGTGTCAACTCGCAGAGGAGAAGGAATTGCTCTGGGTGTCGTCTCGTTAGCAAACGTGTGGCAAACGGCAGCATCACTTCACTGGAATAAATTAACAGAGGCTGAAGCACAGCAAAGGTTGTGGATCATTCCGGGGTGTGTAATGCCTCAGCTCAAAAGCCTGAATAGTGGCTTTTGTCTGTGAAGTAGCCACAGAGGTGGGGAAGTTGAAAAGCAAAAAAGCACAGCTTGGGCTCGACTGGCTTTAGGGAGAACGTTGCTGTTCTGTGTCACTTAGTATTTTGCCTTCAGTTTGATGTTTTATGTCAGGAATAATGGCTTAGACTGAAGTAGAAAATTCAAAAAAATTATGTACATGATTCTTTTAGATCTCTCCCGACTGGATGTGTGTTTGGTACCTAGCTGAAGATGCGCATGCTTATGCTTTTCTTTTCTTAGAGCAAAGGGATTTGGCTTTGAATTGTGATTTTGGTTGACTTGGACAATTAAAATGTTGGTCTTGCTTTCCATGGTTCTCAAACACCTTAATATTTATTAGTGTCCTTTTCCTTTGTGAGATACTCTGAAGAGAAAATTATTTTACAATCTGTAGAAACCTTCTAGCCTTTCTTTTTTTCTTCCATTTTTAATAAATAAAAAAGTAAACTATTTCTTTCCATCAGAACATGTTGGTGCTGCTCCTTTAACTGTGGCTGCCTTGGAAGCTGCAGCTTTTAAGGCAAGAAATGTGTTCCTATGGAGTTGTACTGACTGAAGGAAGGATGACAACACGGTTTTTGAGGGCTGGTTTCCACTGAGTCATCCTCTGAGCTGGGCAGAGGACTACTGTCATGTCTTCTGCTTTGGCAGGTGAGCTAGGAAATTTGTTTTCAAAGCTTGCTTTGTGGAGGAGGGGGAGCTTCATGTCTTTATTTTCTAGTGCTGGAAAGAGTTAGGAGAGAAAAACAAATTAAAGAAAACAACTTTCTTGCTCTTGATTTTTTATTTTTTTTTTAGTTCAATGATTTTTTTCATTCCTGGACCATCTGCTTTTCTCAGTGTCCCACTTGCCCATCCTTTCTTCAGCATGTTCATTCATTAGCCACCCTTGGTTTCTAGCACTAAGACAGGGCTTGCCTTTTAATTTTAATTAATTAATTTGAATTAATAAATCTGTTTGATTTATTCCTGCCCACTGATTTGCAGGGTTGCTTAAAGGTGATCCTCAGCCATGCAGTGAGGCTGATGCTGCTCTCCTGCTCCACACCAGGGAGATGATGGTGGATCTATGTTCGTGACACACTGTGATTCTTTCTGTCCTCTTCCCTTCTGCTCCATGCTCTTGTTCACATGGTGGGTGTGTTATGTGGCCTTCACACAACCAAAAATGCAGGCATGTGGGCCAGAGGTTGTTGAGTAGGATGAACTTGTCCTTCCACATGTGTAATTGGGGGTGTGCCTGGCCTAACAGCCAAGGTCTTGGCTGTGTGTTGGCTCCCAGGTGGGTCTCTATGACACAGGAAAGCTGTAGTATATGGTTTCTCAGTTCTTTAGGATAGTCTGATCTAGCAGGACCATGTGGCACTGCTTTTGGATCTTAGATTTTGAGTCATTGTCGATGCTACCTTCCAGCTGTTGATACAGAGAGAGGAAATTCCACATGACATCTTCAAAAGTTGGTTTTGGGGTCACAGGTTTTCTGGCTTGTTCTTGAGGATGTTTATGGATTGAGAGTGATAACTCTTTTTTTGGATGTCATGTGGAAGAGGGACCATTAAGGCACAAAGTTGACAATTTTGGAAAGAGTTAAGCTGCTTGGAGACTAACCCAAGAGCAGGCTGAGCGTGCAGGGAGGTTGGTGGTATCTAAGGTAAAAAAAAAATCTTTAAATTCAAAATGAATCATAACTTTCAGTCTTAATTTGTCATTTTATTAGAGAATGGTGTTCTCACTGTGTTTGTGTTGATGTCTGAGTGTGCCTCTATGTTGTCTTCTCTTAAATCCTGGTATGATGGGAGATGTCCCTGCTCTGGGTAGAGAGGTCGAACTGGAAGGTCTTTAAGGTCCAACTCAAACTATTCTATGATTCTATGATAATTTTCTGATACTTCTGTGTTTTGCTTCCACTTGAGCAAGTGGATAGTTTGTATCCACACTGCCTTGTTGGGTAACTTTCTGTTTGTTCTCTGTGTTTATTTGTTGCAAAACTAAGTTACATTTTAGTTCAGAGTGAATCTCAAAATGGTAAGAATAGTAACTAACTAAACAAACAAAAAATAAACCCAAAATCTACTTTGTATTACACCTTCTGGTTGATTTCAGGTCTTGTTGAGGCAACTGTGTCTCTCCTATGTTCAGAAGTGGAAAATATCCCATGAATTTCACCAGAAACCACAGGTAACTTCTTGCTCCATGACTCTTTCAGAGTCCTGTGAGATATTCAGCTGTTCCTACCCCTCTAGGAAGATGAAGTTGCATCACAAGGTACCATAGAATCATAGAATGGCTTGGTTGGAAGGGACCTTCAAGATCATCTAGTTCCAACCCACTAGACACCTCCCACTAGACCAGGCTGCTCAATGCCTCATCCAGCCTGGCCCTAAACACCTCCAGGGATTGAGAGGTGCATCTACAACCTCAGTAGGGCTCCTGTGAGGGTGGTGAGACACTGGAAGAGGTTGCCCAGAGAGTTTTTTGCTAATATCTTTTTTTCAGTTTTGCTTCATGAGTGTCTACAACCACATTCTTACAGGACTTGGTATAGAACTTGTGAGTTACATCACTGATAACTGATGATAAGTCAAATCTTCCTGCTAAAAAAGGGGGAAGGGGGGAAAACCTCCAAATTCTGAGTTTTTCCATGCAGAAGTTCTGCTGATCTTTATGTAACATTGGACCAAAGTGTTCCCAGTTGTTAATGCTGCTCCTGCTTGCACATGGTCAGCCTAAATCCTTGTTTCTTGCGTGTCAGCTGGTGGCAAAATCAACTTGTTTGCCTCTGCTCTGTACATATTTATTTTTGCAACCCCATATGCTGCTCCAGCAGACCTTTATTGTTGCTTATGAGGTTCACTGGGGCTTTTAATGACTGCACAGAAGATAAACATCCTCTGTGACTTTGTCAGACCCTGCAGCTCCAACTTCTTTCTGGCTGCTGATTTGAAGCTGGTCCATGGGGTCAGCATGCACTGCCAGCAACAGCCAGGGCTCTGAAACCCTCAAAGCTAATGGGATATCTGAAATGGAGTGCAATGATCTTGTTAAGTAATTGAAGTGTTTTCTCTTTCCAAACTCTTCCGTGTGTGTGTGTGGCTTTCTTTCTCCTTTCCCCTCTGTGTCCAGATGTTCCAGCTGCCTTTTTTTTTTTTTTTTCCACGGGCAGGAAATAGTTGGTGGGGTAGAAATTGGGCAATTCTGTGGAGCACAACCAAAAGGGTCTCTGATCTCTCTTGCACAGCAGCCACTTCTGGCTCAAATATGAGAATTGGGTCATTCAGATATTTCTGCAACCACCATCTATTTAACCTATGGGGCTGCTGTGCTCTAATTTCTCTGTGTCTGAATGGGTTGCTTCAGTGGATGTGTGAGAGCTGCTGTGTTTTACTGTAAAGGCAGTGTTTGTTTGTATAAAACACTCGAGTTAGACATCTACAGTTTCCTTTCCTTCTGGCATTTCTTGATCATGCAGTCAAACAGGATGATATTATCCTCTAAAGTTACTTTTTAAAGTTTTTTTTCAGTTCATCTGACTTTCTAGACTATTGCTGTGTTGTCCCTTCTGGCAGTTCTGGGTCCTTTCTCATCTGTCTTAATAAATTATTATTTCTCCCTTTTTTCCTTCCTTAGATTTCTTTTTCCTTCCTTAGGTTTTTTTTTCCCTTCCTTCCTTAGTTTTTTTTTCCCTTCCTTCCTTAGTTTTTTTTTCCCTTCCTTCCTTAGGTTGGTTTTTTTTTCCTGGATTATGAAGTATTCATTTCAATGCATCCTGCATTGAGGATAATACAGAGATGTGAAGCCAATAAAAATAATAATTCAGGGAATAGTTTGCAAGTCAATTGAGCATCTTCTTTACTGCCTTAACTTGAGATTCTTTGTTCTAGAAATGAAATAAAAGCAAATATAATGATTTTCTCCCTTATGTGATTGAGTTAACTTGAACTGTGATGATGCCACCCTTGAGCAAATTTGATAAATCCTCCTTCCAGGCTTTAGGGCAGCTGTGAAAGTCTTGAGTAGGGCTGAGGTGCTGCTTTTTTGGCTGTGGGTTGGCAACGTGGCAGTCAGAGATCTGCCCTTTCACTCGGGGAGGGAAATGCAAAGCTTTGGCCCCGTGCCTGGACTGGCCTCAGAAGCTGAGAGGAGGTTTTGTACTCCAGTTAGAAAGCGTATGGAGATGGCAGATTGAATCTGTCAGCTCTCCTCCTCTCCTGTCCTCATGAGAGTTCTTTTCCATTAATTATATACATAAAGTAAAAAAAAAAATCTTATTTTTTAAAAAAATATATATTTCAAGCATCTTAATTACATATCTGCATCCTGGCTCTGTACAGCATGTCAGATTTAACTCTCTCCTGGTTGCTCACATGTGGTGCTTCCCCCAGGATCTTGGCAGAAGTTTTGTTGTTGCTGGGATAGGGATGGGAGGGGAATTTAAATGGAGAAAACCTTACAAACCTACTTTCCATGAAAAATTTTCAAGAGTGCTAGACCATTTCTTTAATGTTTTTTTGTAATATTAGCTGTACACTGTATAAAATATCTCTGTTTTTTGCATTTTTGAGCAGAGAATGTTTCACAACATTCCACAGTTGGAGTGGGTTTTGAAAAACGCAAAGGGATTTGGCAGATGAGGGGGAGAGCAACTGGATCTGACTCTTCTCTCATCACGTGCAACACAACACAGTTAGGAGGAGGAAAGTGAAAAAATAACCTTTTCTGTCTACTCCTTTCAGGTGTTTTAGAGAAAGATTTAGTGTGGCTGCTGTGGGTTTTTCTGCCAGCATCATCTCTTCCTGATCTTTATGATCAAGTTGAGGGTTTTTTTTTAAAAGCAGGTAGAGACTTTGCTGTGCAACTCCTTGCACTGCCTGACTGGAGTGTGAGTGTGGTCTCATGGTGGTGATAAGCTGTGAGGAAAGGCATGCACCCAAGGGTGGGTTTTTATTTTGCTTTCCATACTGCTAATCTCCTTTCTTATCTCTATTTTGCAAGTCCTGGGACTTCTTTTGGACACTGTGTACATTCTGATCACCTACATCCGTGAAAGACAGATAAATTAGAAGTGGTGGAGCTGCAAGGGGAGGCGTGGGGTGTTATAGGCATGACTGGAAGTGTAGAAAGCTCTTCTGGTAAGAGGAGATGGAGAAATATTTAACAGGAAGCAAGTTCCAATGAACTTTACTATCTTTAAATCCATCAAAGATGTAAACATTGTAGGACTGTGCAAGCCAAAAGCCAGTGTCAGCAGATGAATGCGTGGATGCAAGCTGTCAATAAATAGAAACTTGTGTGCTGCTTCCTCCAAAACCAGTCCTGCTGTGTGATTGGAGAGCATGTGAAGGCAAGATCTCATATCAGTTGAGGATGTTTTGGAGAAGAAAGTGGAGAGACCTTGTAGCTGCCTCCCAGTGTCTGAAAGGGCTACAGGAAAGCTGGGGAGGGGCTATTTGCCAGGGTATGGAGCCACAGGACCAGTAGCAGTGGATTTAAACTACAGCAGGGCAGGTTTAAATGAGATATTGGGAAGAAGTTCTTCCCCATGAGGGTGATGAGACACAGGTTGCTCAGAGAAGTGGTCCCATTCCTGTAGATATTCAAGACCAGGTTTGCTGAGGCTCTGAGCAACCTGATCTAGTGCAGGATGTCCCTGCAGGGGGTTGGTCTAGATGTTCTTTGAAAGTTTCTTCCAACTAGGTGCATTCTAGGATTTGATGATCAACATCTAGCACTTCATGCAGGAGTGTGATAGAACACATGGCTGTAGTATTTTCATCCCTGAATAGGGAGTGTGACAGACTGATTTCAAGGAAGCGGGAGAACAGAAAAAGACCTTCTGTCCTGAAATAGAATCATAGAATAGTTTGAGGTGGATGGGACCTCCAAGATCATCTAGTTCCAACCCCCCTACCATAAGCAGGGACATCTCCCACTAGATCAAGCTGGTCAGTGCCTTGTCCAGACTGAACTTAAACACCTCCAGGGATTGAGGGGGCATCCACAACCTCTCTGGGCAACCTCTTCCAGTGTTTCACCACCTTGACCATAAAGAACTTCTTTCTGATATCTATGTGTCAAAAAATACTCAAGGCATTCATTGTGACAGCAAAATTGATAAACCTGGTATTTTTAAATGAATGGATGTAATTAAAATGCTTCTTTCAAGTCTGCTTCTGCTTGAAGTTGTACGTGTGTAGAGCTGTGTGATATTGGTGATGAAGCTTTGATAAGATCCTGGAGAATTTCATTCTGATATCCTGCTCCTGAACGTCCTTATGAACCATAACTTCAGAAAAGGAGATAAGTAGCTTTCAAAGAGCTTTGAGCACTGGGTCAGACAATAAAGGTGCTTTCCAAAACATCTTTGTGAAAGTGGAGGCTTCACCCCATGAGTTTGTACCCAAAACTTTTGTGTTGTGTAGGAAGGAGCATCTTGACATTGGGGATAATCACAAGCTTCAAAGCAAAATAAGAATACAAGATAAGCTTTGTTTATGCTTTTGTCTTAGGAGGGAAGTAAATAACAAGATCAGTGTTTCAGCAGTGTAGCTATTTAAGAACAAAATACCTGAGTTTATATTTGCTGATACAAGGTGGAAGTTGTCTTTAAATACAATGTAAAAGCTTCCTTGTGTTGAAAATATGAAATATTTTCAGCTATGTGGAAAGAAAACTCTAAAGTGGGTCACTTGCAACCTCAGAAAGTGGCTATAGGAAGGACCAGTTGCTTGTTACACCTGCACCAGTAGCTTGGAAAAAGACAAAAATCAGCACTTGGAAGAGATATTCTGCAGCTGATGGCTTGGAATCTACTCTGAAATTGCTTTAATCCTGGCTTGTGGTGCTCCTTTTCTCTGCAGAAATACTTTTGTCGGGCAATTGTTGGAGAGAGGAGGAGGATGTGGTGAGTTCTGCTGCAGGCTTGCCTTCATCAGTGTGTTTTTTCTCTGCTGAGGAGTCACAGGAACTTGTTGACAAAGCTGTTTTCTGTGATTGAACTGAGGTTTTGTTTTGGGTTGGGTGTTTTGGTTTTTTGTTTTTGTTTTTTTGGTGTTTTTTTTCCATTGCAAATACTCAGGTTTTACTTAAACATATTATCAGCGTTGTGGCATTTAAACTCCTGTGATGTGCTTTGATTTCTGAGCTGCTTGGAGTGGAGTAGGGGGGGAAAAAATTGCTCTAATTGTCTTGATGTAAATGCAGAAGGACTGAGAGCTTGTTTCCATCCATCAGTGCTGGAGACTTGGAACAAAAGCCAAGCAAACTTCCAGATGGTGGCAGATCCTGGATCCTGGCCACTGCCAGACACAATTCAGTACGCCTGCCTCTCTCATTTAATTGCTTACAAAACAGCTGTCTGCCTGGCTTGTGATCGTGGGATTTTTATTTTTTTTTTTGCCTTCCTTGATTCCAGCGTGGTGGGGCTGGAATGGTGTGTGGGGTCCACAAGCTTTAGCCAAGGCTCCTAAAGGTTGGCTTGCAAGTTCTCTTGTGTTTTATAACTGGCCAGCTGTTGACTTTTCCAGTTGTGTGACTGGGCAGCTGGGAACTTGGACGGGCTGGATTGACAGAGGAACAATGGTTTCACAAGCAGGAGCAAATATACCCCTCACCCTCCTTTCAGATGCCTGTCATTGCATCCTGTCATTGATTAAAAATCACAATCCTGTCATTGATTAAAAATCACAATAAGGCAGTGCATTTAAAAGTTGGGGGATTTTGATTGTTCTGTGTGCTTTGTATTTTTTTTAAAACCTATTTTCTTTTTTAAATTTAAAAAAGAAAATGTATCTGGCTGGGGATTTAATGCAATGGCATCCTGCATTGTGGCCACTTGCTCAATTGTGGTGGAGCTGGTGCAAAGTATGTCAGAGTAGATTTTCATTGTTCTGATGGAATTTCAGCCTGGAATGTAAAAGAAGAGTTAATCTGGGTAATGAGAACTAATTTAGATAATGAGAACTAATCATATAATCTACCTCTGAAGGGTGAAAGTGCTTGATGGGGTGGGCAGGGGAAGATGGGGCAGAAGGTGAATCCTGGGGACTTGTAGGTTGGTGGCACCTGGAGCACAGGCAGCAAGAGTGAGCTGTGGGGCTTTAGCTGGATGTGTGTAACTGGGTTTAGTGGTTTAATTTCAGTCCCACCCATGATCTGCTGAGCCATTTCCTAATTTAGGAAGGTCTGTGTGAAGGGTTTGGTGTGTGGAGCTGTAGCTGTGAATGTGGACTGCCAAATAGATGCTGTGAACTGATAATTTTAATTAGCATTGCTGGCCAGGGCAGGCTGTCAATTTGAGTAGGAAATCATTAAATAAACATTGGAGAATAACCATCACGATGGTTCCTTTTGCTCTTGGGAGATTCCAGACACACAGGCGATGCATTTCATTATCCCCATTTTTCACAGCTGAGAAAACAAGGCACAGAGGTGAAACAACTGGAGATACTTATTTGTTAGGGCTTGCTCCTCCAGCTGAGGCTGGACCAGAAGTCCTACTAGTGGTCTGCATGTGTCCAGGGGGTTTTTCTCCCCAATAGGAGGCTCAGTGAACCTCCTGACAGCATCTGTGTGTGGTTTGAGTACCTATAGAAGCCTCTGCTGGAGGAGGAATGCTGACAGCTTCAAGTAACAAGGGGGCAATAACAGTTTGCCTTCTGCTTAGTATATTATATTTCTTTGTAGGAAATAAAAAGGGTGATATGTCGTGGGTAAAAAAAAAAAAAAAAAGGAGGGAGGGAAGTGTTTCCTTACAAATGCCAGCTAATAAAAGTGCCAGTTAAGCAATGTGCTTAATTTAGTAAGATAACAGTTCTTTATTTCAGAAAGGATAAAGTTATCCTGCCTTGCTTGTGGCTTTTATTTCTGGTGAGTGCATGACATCACACTTCCATAAGAGGAGGAAATGCTGGTCACTTGGCTGATCTTGTCTATCCAGTAGCTAATCTTTGGATTTTTGTTTCTAATGTTGTTCCCAACACTGTTTTGCCTGGCTCCTGCTCACTAACCCTCACAGAATCACAGAATGTCAGGGTTTGAAAGGGAACTGGAGAGATCATCTAGTCCCATCTCCTTGTTTGAGTAGGAACACTCAGACCAGGTCACACAGGAAGGCATCCAGGTGGGGTTTGAATGTCTCCAGAGAAGGAGACCCCACACCCTCTCAGGGCAGCCTGTGCCACTATTCTGCCACCCTCAATGTGAAAAAAATTTTTTCTCCTATTTCTGTGGAACCTCCTGTGTTACAGCTTGCACCCACTGCCCCTTGTCCTATCATTGGATGTCACTGAGAAGAGCCTGGCTCCATCCAACTGACCCTCACCCTTTCCATATTTACAAACATGAATGAGGTCACCCCTCAGCCTCCTCTACTCCAAGCTAAAGAGACCCTTTATCACCTGATCATTATTGACCCTGGCTCCATATAAACAAATTTTGTGCTGGGAATCTGTGCATCAAACCCACACCATGGCATGGCTGCTACACAAACCCACACATTAAACTGTGGTCAGTTGGCTGCCCGACTCTTAATATATTGAAGATATTTCATTTTGATACACGGTTACACAGCTCTTTCTCAAACCAAAGGTGTAATCTTGTTGGAAAGTGAGCTCAGATTTGTTTGACAGGACTTCTTTTATATAGATCAATGATCCTGATCATGTTAATACCTTTGTATTCCTTATCACTGGGATACTACCTCAACTTCCGATTATCTTATCTCGAAGCTGTTCCTTTCTGAGGGGGTGTCATTGTACTGGTTGCCCCACTTCCCCCTCAGCTGCTGGTTACCATTGGGTCAGCAGAGCCTCCTGACTCCATACCACAGCATCCCTTCATTGTTAGCTGATTTGTCAAGAATTCCTTCAAAGGCTTAATCAAAACTTAATTTTGAGGTTGACTTGATCACTGAGATAAATTCATCAGTCTGCTTGATACAAGTAGTAGGAAAAAAAATTACTTTTTTCTCCCTTTTCTCCTGCATCATTAGCCCTGTTTGCACTTCTGTTTAGCAGGGGGTTTACCCTACTGTTAGAATTCAGCCCTTCTTGGTTTATTTTTAAAAGCAGCTTATTTTCTTTTGTCCTGCAAGTTATGCTTATTTTTTTTTCAGTCTGACTTGTCTTGACTTCAGTCATGGTTTCACTTACCACTTTTCTGTAGTTCTACTTCACTTTCATTACTGTTGGATCCTCTTTTCCTCCTTTACCCTTTAACTTTATATTGTCTTCCTTTTACTGTGAGGTCAGAATAGGTTTTAGCCCAAGTTTCCTTCTTTCTTACAGAAGAAAATTATATTTTCTTTCATAGTTGTCTAAGGAAAATAATTTAATATTATTTTGTAATTGGAATATGTGTAAATTTTCTTTGAACTCTGTTTTTCTTCTCAATTCTTGTTAGTTTTGGGAAACAATAATTCATTTTAAACCTTAACTGTGTGTGCTAACTTCAATTAATCTCCTTCTAATAATGTCTGTTTGATGTGGGGATCCAAAAGCTCTCACAGGATGATCCAGACTCATTCTGCAAAGGTGAGAAGCTTCCAATTGTTGGATGTTGAGTGTGTGGAAGCCAGAAGGATGGGAAAACACTGAGGTTTTATTCACACATCTTACATAGGTTGGTGTGGAGAAGCTTTGTTTGCTCTCAAGCTGTACTTGAATTCATTCCCTTTGTGGTGTAAATCAAATAATCTTTGAAATACAGGGGAAGGAAATGGTCTCACGAGTGTTTGCTGTGCAGAACTTGGAGGATCACCTCGGTTAAGTAGTTAAACATCGTGATATTAAAAAAAGCAAGTGCTGTGATCCAGTTATTGATAGATAAAATACTACAGATGTACATCAAAGTGCAAGCTTGTGGCCCAATTACACAGCTCTGAGTGAGTGCTGCTACTGAAAGGTCACTTCTGCCTCCAGCTCTCTTTTTTTTTTTTTCCTCTTGGTTTGACTGAATCAGTTAAACCCCAGCACGAATCTGAAAGCTAAATTTAGATCTCACTGGCCTTGCTGTTGGGTGATGCTGACTTTGAGGGGGGAGCAGGGTCTGGTGTGGTTGTACTGGTGATGTGGAGCTGGGCTCCCATCAGCTTTTCCAGCCCAAATGGGGCTTTCAAGCTGAGCCTCTTGTGCCCAAACAATCCCAGGGGATCCCAGAGATTCCTGTGCCACCTTCCCCCAAAAGGCAGGGGTGGTCCTGCTGAGGTCTTAAGCATGTTAGATGGACAAATGTTGTGTTTTATATGAATTGTAGTCTCTTAATACTCATCCTGTTTGAAATCAAAGTGGCAATGGTTGTTCTCCCTGTCTGCCAGCCCCATCCCCCAGCCACCACCTCTCACTCCAAAGAAAAAGAGTTCATAGAGGGAAAGGATTAGGGTGAAATCCCTCTTAGGAACACCTTAACAAAAGCTTGACTACCTGCTTTTGATTTAATTAACTTGTTCTCCTCAGCTACCTGTCCCAATTCCTCGTTTTCTCCTTCCTTTCAAACTCTCTCTGCTCTTTGTTTCCCATATTTGAAGTGGCTTTCACCTCCTCCCTCCCTCTGAAAGGGTGTCAGGGAAGATCTTCCCTTTCTCTTCTCAACAGCTTGAGGCGGAGATCCTGTCTTTATATTTACTCACTGTGAAGTGTGTTGTGCTGCATAGCAGCCACCTCGCCTTCCCGGAACACACAGATCCTTTTAAAAGCCTGTCCCGGGAGCAGAGGTGGCTTCTCCTTTGGCCAGGATTGTCCCACGACCTGCTTTTCTCCTGCCTTATTCGAATTCAGCGTTAACCTCTGTGTGGTAAGAATATCTCTTAATGGCTTGCTGCTAAAATTTGGTGTTTAGTAGCTACTTAGAGGAAGAATATGTATGGGAAGAAAGAGTTCGTAGATAAAGGCTGGTCATGGCTTGTTAATTAAAGCCTGCCTTTTGTCAGGGGTAATTACTGCAGCGTGGGGAAGAGATAGACAAAAGTTCAGATGGAGCACAGCCCAGCTCTAATCTGCTTGTGTTTAAAGCCTGAAATAGCAAAGGGTGTGTTTGACTCCAAGTGCTTGTCCCTGGGTCTTTTGACTTCTGTCCCCAGCAGAGAAGGGACAGCCAGCTTTGAAGGCATTCACAGCTCTAATGTTGAAATCCCAAAATTTGAGTAAACAACGGGAAGGTTTCTGTAACTTGGATTCTAAATGGTGGATTTGATAATTAACATCTTTTTAGCAATATCCTGCTTGTAAATAGCTACTGTAATTTATCTGAGAGATGGAGCAAGGCTTAATGAAGTCTTTTTTCCACTCAAGAATGTAGTTCCCATATAGATTTATAGGTCTGCCCTTAAAATGATGGGCTTAACTTAATGGAGTTGAGCTGAATTAATGAAGATTTACCTGTGTTGTGGCCACACTCCCTGTTAGTCTTCACTTGCATCATTGGAGAAGTGGATTCAGCAGAGGCTTTGTCCTGCAAGTGATTTCAGAGTAGGCATGAGAGAGAGCTGGGATGTCCGACATGGAATGGGGAAGGTCTGTGTAATGCAGAAAGAATTCCAAGCATCTTTTTTGGTTAATTCTGTTTTTTAGACTCCTGCTAATGTGGCTTGATGGGAACTTGCATGTGGAGTGCAGCTTAAGCTTTCTAAATAATTTCTCTAATGTCTTCTTTGAATTGGGAGTAGTTACTCTTCAGACAAAACAGCTCAAAAACAAAAAAAAACCTCAGTCTTTTTATTTTTATTGTTTTCATGAAACTATTGATAATACTTTGGTGAATGCTCTGGCACTGAGTCTGTTTTACTCTTAATGAAAAAGAGCCCTGATCCCATCTGATTCTGCTAAACTCATGTTTTCTTGCTCAAGCTCTGGATTTTACTGTGCTTGGTGCACTGTACTGAAAATGCCTTCCATTTCCTAACAATTGGCTTGATTTTGGAAGTTAAAACATCTTTCCATAAACATGCAGAGGCTACACCAGTGAAATGTACTGCTGCTATTTCCAGGAAAGACAGAAGGATTTTAGATACTAGGTTTTTGTTACTGGAGAAGGGCAAATTATAGTTAAAAAGCAAGCAAACAAAACCAACTTTTCAGAAATAGATGTCAGAAGTGTCTATTAGAGTTGATGTTTAGGTTCTATGGAACCAAATTTGGAAAAAAACATCTAAGGGGACTTTTATGTCCCCTGAAATGCTGTGTTATCTTTTTCCTTTGCCCTCATCTTCCTACAGATGCTTATTTTCTGCAGTGATTATTCAGGTTAGAATAAAAATGGGGTGTCAGTAGCTTTTTTTCTGATCCACCACATCACCATGGCTTTCTTTTAGCAATAAATATATTGAAAACAAGAAATTTTAAAGCTGTTGGAGTGACAATTCAGTGGCTTGCATTTAGATTGTTCTATCACTACTGATAATGTCAACTGATGGCATTGCAGAATGAACTCATAGTGTTGGAGAACTGTCTTGAGGGACAAGGAAATGCAGTAATGGGGGTGGAGTGTTTATAGGAAACTTTCCCCTGATGATTTAATACCTGTCTCTGCCAGTTCCTCAGCAAATTTGATTTTGATGATGGAGGTACTGCTTTGAGAATAAAATACACAGGTCAGTATAGAGTTTAGATGAAATATATTGGAGGAAAACCCAGAAACCTTAAATTTTTTTTGATCTTGTGTCTTGTTGCATAAACTTGTGTTGGAGGAAGCCCTGAATTTAGTTCAGCTTTGTCAGTTAACTTCAGTGGACCTAAAAGAACCTCATCAATGAGACCTTAACCATTGTGTGAGTTCCTTAACTTATTTTTTTTCTCTCTTCACTATTACTCAGCAGTGGTGTTTTAGTTGGATTGTTTAGATTAAATTAGGAAGTGGTTTTCTTTAATAGGTCTGCATTGTGTTGTGAGCTGGAACTGATGGTATATAATTAGACACTTCATTTTGCTCCCATTTGATGCCTTTTAACTAATTAGTGACTTGGATTGCTTTATTTTGCACCCCTATATTTTCACTTGATTAAGTGCACTTAACTCAGCTTCTCTAAGGGTACAGAATTAAGAACATACTAATTGCACAACAATTTTGGCACGTGTAGATGGTCTAGGTGTCACCTAAGGACAAAGACTTCTCTGCTTTCCTTGCTGGCTCTCTTCCCTCCATGCCCTGTGGGCACATGTGTCAGTGCAGACACTGCACGTTCCAAATTCCCTTCCTTGCTACTACAGTCTAGTCAGAGCTTGTTGGCAGTGTCTCATTTAGGTCCTCACCCTTGGAGAAGGCTTGAGCTCAGCTTTTAAATGTTTAAACCCCAATTTGATTACTTTGGAGGGTTTGTGGTGGGACAGCGGGGTGTTCTAGAAAGAGTTAAAGCACTGGAGCCATCTTCCTTATGAAAAAAGCTGAGGGATTTGGGTTTTTTAAGTCTGGAAAAATGAAGGCTGTGGGGGAGATACTGTTAATACTTAGAAAAACTTGAGGGTAGGTGTCAGGAGGATGAAGATGGCTTTTTTTCAGTGGTGCCCAGTGATTGGACCATGAGGTAACTGGCATAAACTTTAACATAAGAAGTTCCACCTAAATATGAGAAGGAACTTCTTTACACTGAAGGTGGCAGAACTCTGATACAGGCTGCCCTGAGGGGTGATGGAATCTTTATAGACATTCCAGACAGACCTGGGCATGTTCCTGTGCAACCTGTTCTTGGTGACCCTACTTTGGTTAGAGGGGCTGAATTGGATGATCTCCAGAGGTCCCTTCCAACCTCCCCATTCTGTAGTTTTGTGCTAGTAGAAACCTAAAGGTCCCATTTGTCCAACAGTGGGAATTACCCATGAAAACCAATATGCTTCATCTAAGAGCTGTCATGAGATGAGTGGGCAGTTGTGATGCTCTGTGATGATTCGAGTGAATCGTGACTGTGGGCACTGAACATCAAAAAGAAATAATGCTGCAGCTATAAAAGTCTTTGGAGTGGAATATTTCTAGAAGCAAATTTCCCCCGAGGCACTGAATGCTGTGGAACAAATGTGACTTTATTGTGCAATCCTGATCTGCCCACAGATCAGAGTGAGTGTGTAGTTTGTTTGGATTTCCATTTTGAACATCAGTTCTTGAAGTGAGGCTCCGAGTAGGATCTGACCTCTGCTAGCTAACGAGGTGAAGCCAATTAAAATGAGGGGAAAAAAACACTGTAATTTCACTTTTGTTGCTTCAGTGCTGAGTGAAGTCTGAGTGTGTCCAAGCATCTGGCTTTCAGACAAGATATATAGCTCTTTCTGGAGAGGAATACTTTTATGAAAACTAGATCTGTGGCCATAGCCAAGGAAAAAATGTTTAGGGAGCTCTGCCACAAGAGGAAGGAGGTTTCTGTAGTCAAAGTGGCAATTTCACTCTTGTACTATTTAGATTCTTGAAATGATACCTGGACTGTAAGAAGAAAAAACCCTCTAAAATACTTTCTTATGTTAAGGAGTGGTGTCAAGGTACCTGGAAGACAGCAGCCCTAGGTGTTGTGGTGGTCACTGGGTGTCGAGTTCAGTGTTGCATTAGTTCAGCCTGTGGTTGAGAGAGTGTGTTATTGATTGTTGGGCTTGATGATCTGAAAGGTCACTTCCAACAATGTAATTCTGCTGAAAGCCGTCACTAAACCAGATAGAATCATAGAATGGTTTGAGTTGGAAAGGACCTTCAAGATCATCCAGTTTCAACCCCTACCATGGGCAGGGACACCTCCCACTAGACCAGGTTGCTCAGCTCCTCATCCAGCCTGGTCTAAAACATCTCCAGGGATTGAGAGGGCATTCACAGCCTCTCTGGCACAATAAAGAATTTCTTTCTTCTATCCAGCCTGAATCTCCTCTCTTCCAACTTGCATCCATTACTCCTAGTCCTGCCATCATATATCCTATTAAAAAGCCCTACTCCAGCCTTTCAGTAGGCCCCCTTCAGGTATTGATTGATAAGCTACTATGAGGTCCCCCCTATCTCAGAAATCCTTCCAGGGATGGTGCCTCAACCATCACCCTGTTCCTGTGCTTGATAACCCTTTCAGTGCAAAAATTTTTCCTAATATCTATCCTAAACTTCCCCTGTATCCTCTTGTCCTATTTGTGCTGTCAGAACACAGGGGACAATGCACAGGGACTTTACCCTGTAATGGGTCTTGTGTAGCCATATACACATCACGGGTTTCAAGTAAAATTGACTGAAATGAGAAGACCTTTTGGCTGTGTTAAAGCATCCTAAAAATTGTGATCATTTATGGGGCACTAAAAATGGTTGCTGGTTATTTTGAAGTCTTCTACAAATGAAGCATTGCCTCCCTCCGAGGAAAATGCAGACAAGGATTTGTTGTTCTTATTTAAAAAAAAAAAGTTATTTAAATAGAGAGAAACAAAGATGTAAAGTGGAGGTATTATTTATTACTTGTGTCTGGCTTTAGATGTCTGTTTATTAGAAGAAAATAAATGGCACTTCAAGCCTTCAGAGAAATGCATTTTAAAGAGACTTGAGTGTCATGACTGCAATTTTGTGCTGTCAGAACTTTTGCTTTCCTTTCTCAAAATGCTTCCTATTGTTAACAGCCACCTTCATTGTGGGGATGGCAGACTTGGCTTTACCTCAGCTGCTCCTCTGCATTTAGCTTTAGATGTTGATTGTCCTCTTCATAGGAAGAGACAGCAACTACTGAAGCATCAGAGTGACTTAGAAGGCTTGAATCCTAATTTTAAGACAAGTGACTTTTAAAATTTGCCTGCTTTTGGTTAAAAAAGGTCACTGCTGAGGAAAACATTAGATGTGTGAGATGTTGGATGTTCAGAGAAGCTGTGAATGCTCCATCCCTGGTGGGGTTCAAAGCCAGGTTGGATGGGGCTTTGAGCAACCTGGTCTGGTGGGACCAGAGCAAGAGAACCTCATGATCTTTGAGATCCCTTCAACCTGAACCATTCCATGATTAACAGGACCTGAAGCTGATCAAATAGAGTTACATAGTGAATTATGACTTCCCCTCAATATTTACATTATGCTATTTAAGTGACTTCATCAAAAGCTTAAAACCTCTGTGTGGTGTTATCCTCAAAAGCCCAATCATGAAGATGTTAATTGTATGGAAAGCCCAATTTGGGGGAGGAAAGTACATCAGGGGCAGCACCAACACCTTATGAGTTGCTTGAAGACCTGTCATACTTATTTTACAGCCAAGTGTGTAAAAAAGTCACTATGACTTTTGGTCCATTCCAGTGAATGAAGCATCTCTGAAACAGGAGTCTTTGGTGGAGGTGGAGCCATGCTGCTGGTCCCTGCTCCTCTCCTCTTACCTACCCCAACTGGGATCTGGCTCTGGAAATGGGGCAGGATGTTTGCTTTTGTGGAGTGCCCTTGTTGAGGAAATTGAACCAAGGGATAGCTTGAAAGGCCAAACCACCTCTATCAGATTAGACTATTAAGATGAGGGTTGTGGGCACATTTTTGAAGCATCTTATGAGGAGAGAGTGGGGAGAGAGAGCTCTTGAGAGCCAGTGTTGCTTGTCTTCTGTCTCGTTGCTTTAGACTGTGATGCAATGGTCTGGGGTTGAGTGAGGAGAAGAGGGAAAACCTCAAGGAAATCTTAAAGAAATCTCAAGGAGGTGTGAGGTTGCAGCCACCGTGGGGGGGATGCATGAGGAGCCCTTATCAGCCCCCCCTATGGCGTTGCACACCCAACAACTGGCTTTGCTCAGTGAGTGATAAGGAGGAATGCATAATATTTTAAGTATCATAAAGCTGGATATCCTTTGCTCTGGATACTTCCTGTCCACAAGAATTTCTTTCTCAACAATGTTATTGGCAGAAAGTCCCCAGAGCGGAAGCTTGGAGGGAAACTTGAGCATTGCAGGAGGTAGGAAGTTTCTAGATAATCCATCTTGAGGTGAAGAAATAGGAAAGTTTTGGGAAACTGGAAAATCATAGAATGGTTTGAGTTGGAAGGGATCTTGAAGATCATCCAGTTCCAATCCCCCTGCCATGGGCAAGGACACCTCTCACTAGACCAGGTTGCTCAGTGTCTTATCCAACCTGGCCTTGGATATCTCCAAGGATGGCGCTTCCACAACCTCTCTGGGCAACCTCTTCCAGTGTTTCACCATCCCTCTTATATAGCAGTAAACCACCACCACACTTAGTTGTGTATTGAAGAGTCAGTGATATGCATTGATTGCTGTCAAAAGTGCAATTGGCCATTAGTTTGGGGGTTTTTTTAAAGATAATCTTGGACACTGTGATCAAAAAGAGTTTTGTTTCCAAGGAGGGCTGAGCTTTGTATATGGGATGGCTGGAGTAAAGAGCTCCAGCCAAATTCCCACCAGGCTCTTAGTTTGAATTTGTTGTAAATTAAAGCCCAGATTAGAAAGCAGAATTTAATTACTGATTTGTGAGCTCATTCATCCTATAGTGACAGTAAAACACATGGAGCATTGCTGCTGCCTGCTCCTCCATTGCCACTTTGCAGCATGGCCTGGCTTGTGACCACCAGGGCCATCAGTGGAAAAGTGCTTGGAGCTTCCTGCCATGAAAATACCTTTGTTGAGAGTGTTTGTGTTTGCTTCCTTCTGTAAACTTGAGATACAATTCACACCATCTCATGAATGTGGCTGCATATTCTGGGGTAGCTGTTTCTAACAAAGACCTACAGCTCTTTAATACAATGTGAATTTGTTTACCATAATTTCCTTTTTTTTTTTCTGTGTGTTTCTAGCAACAAGTGTTTTCATAACAGATTCTTTTGCCTGTAGGCATATCTGAAGTTTAGCAAAGTGCATTTAGAAGCCTGATAAAACTTACAGG
>VZTY01029951.1:8461-95555 GCA_013400935.1 Turnix velox | reverse complement strand
TTCTGCTTTTTGCCCCTACCCCTCCTTTTCCCCCCTTCTGCTTTTTGCCCCTACCCCTTTTTTTTCCCTAATATAATTTGCTATATTTGCTATTCCAAACTTACTAATGTTTTCCAGTGAAGGCTTATCCATCTGGTTGAGTTGCAGAGTTGATATCCTTTTAAAATAATGGATTTTCACACCTTGAAACTTAAAGTCCTAAATAAATGCGAACTACCCTTGGGATAACTGCTTTAAGAACCTCCACCCCAGTGTGGAGAAAACCCCCTTTAGCTTTCCCGTACAGACTGGAGCACTAGTGGGAATTCCATCTTTAGAGAAGGAATGCCCTGCAGGGGCTGCAACGTGTTGTTATATAAACCAAAAATTAAGTTAGAGGGGAATAAACCCACTGAATTATGACAGTGGGGGAAGTTTTTGAGAGGATGTTTGTTTTCCAGCTTGCTGGAGGCAGGATCCAGCTACTGGTGGCCTTGTTGTTAGTGCAGTGGTTCAGAGAGCAGGGGTTTTGCTGCTGCCTCATAAAATGCCTTTATGGGTATGAATTCCCCCTAATCTGTTTTTTTCTTTGTCACAATGAATATTGAAAATTGCACTTATTCCATCAAAATTGTGACAGGGGGAAGCCTGCCTGTTTGGATGCTTTTGAATTAATCCACTGTGTTTGCAGTTAGAGAGGGCAGAATGATTTCAGGTCTCTGGTCAGACGGATGTGATTTAACTTAACTAATGAACGAGCATCAGACAAGACAAATTCCAGACTGTTTGTGCCTTGACCAACCATCTGTGTGCATACCTCCAGGTACTGCTCATGTCTCCAGAGTCTTTTTTTTCTACATCAGCAGTTATTACCATTCCTTTTCCAATCCCAGTGGCAAGCTGTGGCAGGAGGCTCTTGAAAGTGGCTACTTTACCCCCACTTCTTCTCTCTGAAAAGATGGAAGGACTAGGAATAACAGATGTAAATTGGAAGAGGGGAGATACAGGCTGGGTATAAGAAAGAAATTCTTTATTATAAGGGTGATGAGACACTGGAGCAGGTTTTCCAGAGAGGTTGTGGATGTCCCCTCCCTGGAGGTGTTTATAAGGCCAGGCTGGATGAGACACTGAGCAACCTGGTCTAGTGAGAAGCATCCCTGCTCATGGCAGAGGATTTGAACTAGATGATCTTTAAGGTCCCTTCCAACCCAAACCATTCTGTGATTCTGTGAAAATACAATTGCATTATATATGCTTTAATTAAGGGTTCAATTTCAGTGTGTACTGCACAAAGAACAATAGGAGAGCAGNCTTCTCTCCAGCCTAAATCTCCCCTCTTGCTATTTGCATCCATTACTCTTAGTCCTGCCATGTTGTCCCCTATTAAAAAGTCCTACTCCAGCCTTTCTGTAGGTCCCCTTCAGGTATTGAGAAGCGACTCTGAGGTCCTCCCTGGTCCTTCTCCAGGCTGAAGAACACCAACTCTTTCATCCTGTCCTCATAAGGGAGGTGCTTCAGCCCTCTCATCATCTTTGTGGCCCTCCTCTGGACCTGCTCTAACTGCTCAATGTCCCTTGAGGTCTCCAGAACTGATGGACAGATGTAAAACTTAGATGCAATTTAGTGTTTATTCTTGTCAGAGTTGGGTTAATGGCTGGACTTGGTGATCTGAAAGGTCCCTTCCAACCAGGTGATTCTGTCTCAGGCAAAAGCTGTTCTACAGCAGTTTCTACATCTTTCTAACCATCAGCATTGACGTGATTTGACATACCAGACCTTGATAGTATTCTTCAGTTCCACTTACCAGCTCCTGGAAAGTAGCAGATGGTTCCAAGAATATTTGGTTTTATGGAATAATAATCTGTGCTGGAGGTAATGACTGCAGCAAAATGCAAAAGAATTTCCTTATTCTGATTGTTTTCCTTTCCTTAAGGGAGATTTCTTCTAGAAATATTAGTTTCCCCTGTTTCAGGGGCCTGTGTTTGACTTTGCTGTGCTAAGTGTCACTCCCTCTGACAGGAGCCTGTGATCCCACGTTTTTTTTAACCATGGCAAAGTAATTTTACACAATTCCTACTTCATCTTTTCCTGGTTGTAGCAACACAAGTATTTGAGGGTTGATAGAGCACAGTGGATGGGGAAACATCTCCATTCAAGCTTACTAGTGCAGGTAGGTGATGGAGGGCTTAGGTTGGTCATGCTATTAGCATGGTTTGAAGGATGCAGATGAGATTTCACAAATACTTCCCTTCTGTGATTGAAGAACTGCCTGTTCCTGAGTGTCCTCACTGCAGAACCTGGTCTTCTCCAGGACAAGTCAGGTCCTTACTACATCTGGTAGTAAGAAGAAATAGAATCTTTTGAGGGAGTGATGGTCGTTGGATGAGGTATATCATCCAAAGACTTCCGAGCCAGCTTCTCCCATCTCTGTAAATTAGCAAGGAATTTTTTGATGAGTTGGATTATTTCTGGTCAAGAGAAGTAATCCTGTATCAACCACCTGCAAGAGATCACCCATTATATGTAGAGTGGTAGAAGAGAAGCTCTTGCAATACATTCATATATATTTATATATATATATATAATGGTAGAAGCTGACATTTTAAAATAAAAGTATTAAAAAACCATGGCTCTGCCACAAGCCTCTCCTCTCCCCTGCCTCAATGGTGTGTCTTTTATGATTTTAGACAATTTGAAGAACTGGGGAAGAAAATTTCTAGTTCAAGAAAACTCTTTTCTCTTGGGTGGCTTCATCTTTGAAGACAGTGTCTGAATTGCCTCTTCAAGGAGTGCTTTGGGTTAAATTTCATGGGGGGAGTGGACACATGTGCCATATATGTGAAAAAGACATAATTTCTGGGGTTTCTTATAAAGACAGGAGAGCTTGTTGAAGATAATTAGCACCCTAAATTTAGGGTTGAGGACTAGGACATCTCTGGCTTTCTCTGATGGTTGCAGAGTGATCTTCTTCAAGCTTAATCTGGTGGAAAGCAGGTTGAGAAATGGATGGTTGTGTTCAGAGTGGCCAGAAGGAGGGTTTGTGGTCACAGATGGTCTGGGAAGTGGCTTGGCCATGGACAAATGTCATGGAAAAACCCTAAGCAAGCACCATGTGAGTGGAAATGTGCCTGGTTGAGGACAAGGGCATCTCTGGCTTTCTCTGATGGTTGCAGAGTGATCTTCTTCAAGCTTAATCTGGTGGAAAGCAGGTTGAGAAATGGATGGTTGTGTTCAGAGTGGCCAGAAGGAGGGTTTGTGGTCACAGATGGTCTGGGAAGTGGCTTGGCCATGGACAAATGTCATGGAAAAACCCTAAGCAAGCACCATGTGAGTGGAAATGTGCCCTTAGCACTGGATTTCTGTTGTGTATTTAAGAAAAACATTGTGGCTCTACAAGCTATCAGAAAGTTGTCATCTTTGTAGCACAAATCTTGTCATCCCAGATGATGGGGATAAAAAGGCAGGACACTTTGTTCCGTGGCTTTTCATGGTTTGTGACAGGGAAATAAAAATTGAGCCATCACAGGACTCAATCGTGGCTTTTGCCAGGTTTCTCTCTCTTTGTCTGCCATAGTTGGAAGAAGTTCTTCGGCTTCTTCAAAGAAAAAAAAAATCACAAAGGAAAATATCCTTGGCTTATTTCCTTATTAAAACCTTGGGTCAAACCTTCTAGGAAAAGTGGATTTGGGGGTATCTTGATGTGGTTCCCTCTGCTTTAGGAATTTGAGGAGAATTCTGATGTAACCCATGGGTCATGTAAACTCACCATACATGGACATTGGGGTTTTAGATAGTTAGGTTTTGTTCTTGTGTGTGTGTGTTTTAATTTTTCTCCCCCAGTGCCATGTGCAAGTGATTTGTGCATTACTAATTCCCATCTTGGATTAATTAAAGGGGAGGGAGTCATCTCGGTGATCTTGCAGCAGCGTGTTGAAAATGGGGTTTGTAGCAGGCACTTGAAAACATCAAAAAGGTTTAGAAGTTTGCTCTGGGAGGAGAAACATCAGGCTTGGATGGCTTCTTTCTTCTTCCTTGCTCTCCAGCAAGATGGGAAGCTGTGATTTCCCCTATCCCTGGTGGCATTCAGAGAAGGAGATGCAGCTTCGTGCTCTCCACACTGGCAGCATCCTGGTCCATTCCAGCCAAGTCTAGGGGAATGTAGACGCACAGGAAATATCTTTTCCCTTTTTTTTAAAATTTAAATATAGTCAGCTTTCTAGACAAAACCCCAAATTTGAGTTAGTACCTGCAAAAAAATTATTAAAAAAAAAGGCTGTGGGTTAGGATTTGGTAGTTCATATTTTAGCTGAGGAAGAATTCTTATATCCTGAAATGTGACCTGGCTCTTCCAGTCTTTGTCTGGTGTTTTCTTCCATCCCTGTTCTTGAATTTGCAGGAAAAAATGCTTATTTCAGCCTTCACCTTCTCTATGCTGATCAAGAATGCTGATATGAGCATCCACCAAGTAGGGAGAGTGCTGGGTTTTAGGAGGGGTGTGAATGCTGGGGGAATAAATCTGTTTTAAGTAGGATGGAGGAACAAATAAGCTTCTTGAATAAGAAAAAAAAAAAGGATATGAAGCCAGTTTCCAAAGGTTTTGCTGTGAAGTCTGCCAGTCTTGTGGCTGATGTTTTAACCCCTTTTCATCTCACTGTATGTGTCTGCTGAACCCAAAATGCCTGTGACCAGCTGTGCTTTGTAGCCAAGCAACAGCTTTACCTCTGGTAGGTTCATACCTGACCTGACAAATAAAGGAAGCCCTTTTTTATTTATTTTTTCCCCTTTTTTTTTCTTTTCCCCTCTTGAAAGCCAGGCAAGTGTAGACATGGCTGCAGTGACAAACCATTAATAAAGCCAAAGGAATGCAGCTGTAAGACTTTAAATAATGACATGTAGCAAATAAATTTCGACATATTGGTGGTTGTGCCTGGAATGGAAATATTATTAGGAAAATATGTAGCTTCAAGCTACAGTCTGGCTTTTTTTCTTTTTTTTTTTCCCTTAAGAAAATAGCATCAGTGTGATGCTTAAACTCCCTTCAAGCTGAGGCTTTCAAATTCAGACTAGAGGAACGTGTCACTTGGGGAAGGGAGGGCATTGTTTTATGTAGGTTTAAAATAATTCCTCTGAGCACTGCCTTCTTTTAAAATCATTTAATTTCTAGATTGTATCTGTATACACACCAAAACTGTAGAAAAATAACTACACGTGTGTAACTTGAGGTATGATTGATCATTGACTAATTCATTTTGTTTCCACTGAAAACAGAACTCTTGATGTTCATTATTACAGGATCATAGAATGGTTTGAGTTGGAAGAGACCTTAAAGGTCATCTAGTTCCAGCCCCTCTGCCATGGGCAGGGAGACCTCCAACTAGATCAGGTTGCCTAATGCCTCATCTAGCCTGGTCTTAAACACCTCCAGGGATTGAGGGGACATCCGCAACTTCTCTGGGCAACCTCTTCCAGTGTCTCACCACCCTCACAGTCAAGAATTTCTTTCTTAAATTCACCCTGAATCTCCTCTCTTAGAATTTATATCCATTTCTCCTAGTCCTGCCATCCTGGACCCTATTAAGAAGTCCTACCCCAGCCTTTCTGTAGCCTCCTTCAGGTATTGATAAGTCAACATGAGGTCCCCCTGAGCCTTCTCTTCTCTAGGCTGAACAACCCTTTTCTTAATCCCAGGTGTTTAAGAAATTATTAAAAACCTCATGTTCTCTACTTCCAGTCAATAACTTATCAATATCCGAGGGGTTCCTACAGAAAGGCAGGGGTAGGACTTTTTAATAAGAAATCTGATGGGAGGACCAGAAACAATGGATGGAAATTGGAAGGGGGTAGATTTAGACTTGACATAAGAAAGAAATTCTTTACAGTGAGGGTAGTGGAACACTGGAAGAGGTTGCCCAGAGAGGTTGTGGATGCCCCCTCTCTGGAGGTGTTCAAGACCAGGCTGGACAAGGCACTGAGGAGCCTGATGTAGTGGGAGGTGTCTCTGCCTATGGCAGGGGGGTGTAACTCAATGATCTCTGAGGGCCCTTCCAACCCGAACTACTCTATGATTCTATGATTCCTTGTAATTTGAAGGAAACAAACTCCCCCCAAAACAAAAATTACACTGTTCTACTCCTTTTTCCTCTACTCAACACCTGAAAATAAGGGTTGTGGACTTGGATCCTTCTCAAAATGGAAATCTAAAACTGGAACAATGAGAGGAAAAAGTTCTATGAGGAAGCTCCAAATTTTGCAAAACTTAAGGGAGGGAAAATATTTGGGTAAACTTCTGATCTGTTGGATAGATTTCTGTGTAACTGTTGGGTCAGAGCTTTGAATGGCTGAGCCAGAGAGACCTTGGTCACCAATGGACCTGTGCTGGATTGGTGACATTAGTCTTGGGGACCAGGAGTGCTCAGTCAGTGTACTTAGTCCTTACTCTGTGGGTGTATGTGCTGCAGGGGTAGGTTCTTCAGAGTGGAGGTGACAGTAGGAGGACTAAATCTCTGGACAATCAGTTGATGGCAACAGGAGATGGGACTTCAAACCCAGCTGAGGGTTTTCCAACCACATCTTGAGCTTTCTGAGAACTTCTGCCCCACAGTTGATCCTCTAATATAAGGAGTTTTAAAGGTGGTCAACAATAAAATGCTTCTGTTTATATCTCAATGAAGTGGTGACTAGAGAAGTGGTGTTTTCACACAGATAAGAACATGAGAAAGAGCTTTGAGAGCTGTGCTAATTTTGGTACCAAGTTGAATTAAAACACTGGTCTTGAGATGTGTGGTTGGAGATAACAGGGCTGAGTTTGCACATCTGAAAGACAAATGTGCTTTTGGTTTTCTGCTGGTACTTAGAAGTGAATGAGGGCCCATGTGATAAGAATGAAAGGATAGGTGTGGTTCAGACTGTGTAGGCACCATCATCACCTTTCAGTCACATGAGTGGTCTTCTTCAAGAGCTAGAGTAGCAGCTCCTGGTCAGGTGGATGTTTCTAATCAAGTTGCTCTGCAGGTGATGGGATTACGATGAGCTCTGGAAGAGGCTGATGAAAATTGAGGTTGTGTTTCATCAGCTGTTGGTTTAGTTGCTGAACTTGAAAAATAAATTTAACTGTGATTCCTGGGAGCACCTTGGAGCAGAGCAGGTACAGGAGTGTATCATAGAATCATAGAATGGCTTGAGTTGGAAGGGACCTTCGAGATCATTTAGTTTCAACCCCTCTGCCATGGACAGGGACATCCTGCACCAGATCAGGTTGCTCAGAGCCTCAGCAAATGTGGACCTGGATGTCTCCAGCGATGGGGCTTCCACCACCTCTCTAGGCAGCCTTTCCCAGTATCTCACCACCCTCATGGTGAACACTCAAGTCCATTCATTTCCCCTCCCTCCATTTCACTCTAGGCAGGTTCCACATACCCAACCAACCATATCCCACACCAACCCTTTCCCAACCCATTTTCCCCCAAATCCCCCACACCTGGGCTCCACTGGAGACTCCTCCCCTCCCCAGATGTTCCAAATCAGCCCCCTCCACCCACTCTCCTATTTAGCACCAGCTGGGAAGGGCAGCAGCCACCATTTGTCCCCCTCATAGGGTCTGAGGGATGCTCCTCCTGGTGTTTCTGCTGGAGGACATCACTGGTGAGTTGCATTTTCCAAGGGGACATGGTGGGAGGAGAAAGGGTTAAGGAGGGGGAGGGAGGGTGATGTCCTTGTGTTTCCATTTCTTGCCTTAATGCTCTGTTGGATTTGCCTGAGGTCAGAGGACCTTGGTTCCTACACTGGGAATAAATTCCCCACAAAGAACAGCCATCATCATCTGTGGAACCATGTGCTCCAACCCTGGTCTTGGTTCTTTGTCTTCTCCAGAGCAGATGAATTAAAGTCCTAGTTTAGGGCTCTTTAATCAAGTGATCCAGGTAAATACTAGATCCCACACCACTTTCTTCATGAGCAGGAGTTTCCCCTCTTGCTCTTTGCCAAAAATTCCCTTCCTTATGCTCTGAAGATGTGCCAGCTGATTACCTGGCTGTTACCCACCATCTAAGTGATAGCATTTTTATTTATTTTCGAACTTGAATTTCTGAGGAAATCTTAAATTATCGAGTAAAATGTTGGGATTCTCTGGTATATGATGCTGTGGAACTCTAAATTCCTTTGCTTAGGAGTTCTTTTGCAGAAGTCTAGATAAATTGTGGGATTGGGTCATCCATCTTATTCACTGAAGAGCTGGGTTATTGCCCCATAAAAGAGTGTGTTGAATTAAGACTTGTTTTTACCAAAGTGGTTTTAGTGATGCTGATATATCACATCAGTTAGCTGTGAAGGAGAGGTGGCCCTGCTGGAAGTGATGTGTGAGTCTTCACGAATCCTCAAGTGAGATCACCTTGCATTGCTCTCTGAGTGTCACCTACTGCTCCTGCTCCAGCAGACAACCTTCTGCTTTGGGTCATGGTTAAGTTGAAGTGAGGCACCTTCTTGTTGTGTTACAGGTGGAAAGTAAAGGTGTTTGGCTTATTATGTTTTATGTGATATCTGATGTGATATGGATGTGACAATGCTGAATTTTAGGAATGGAATAAATCTCACAGAACTTGCTTATTTGAACTGTGAGATGAGGGCTGGGGGTTGTAATCCTGGGAAGGAGTNTGGCAGGGGGATTGGACTAGATGATCTCTTGAGGTCCCTTCCAGTCCCTGATATTCTGTGTTTCCCACACTCTCAATCTAACAATTAAAACCTCTGAGTGCATCAAGTTCCAGTTTGTTCCAAAAGCAGGTCTCCTTCAGTTTGCAACCTCAACAGCAACATCCACANTGGATGGCCAGTTGTTTTTTGGAAGTCTTGCATGGAATTCTGGACAAGGCACTGAGCAGCCTGGTCTAGAGGGAGGTGCACAGTCCCTTCCAACCCAAACTATTCTATGATTCTATGAATGTGCCCTTGTGGCCAAGAAGGCCAATGGCATCCTGGAGTGAATTAAAAGGGATGTACNCCTGATGCCAGTGACCTTGTGAGGTATGAGTGGGTTTCTCAGAGTCTTTAAGTGATTTTTTTTTTTCTCTTGCAGGAAGCCTGTTGAGGAGAATTCTCCATGAATGTACGTCACAATGATGATGACCGACCAAATCCCGCTGGAGCTGCCACCATTGCTGAATGGGGAGGTAGCCATGATGCCTCACATTGTCAACGGCGATGGATCACAGCAGGTCAGTGAGCTTTGCAGGAAATGGCTGGCCAATAAAACTATTTCTGGGCCACCAAGGGATTTTGAAGATGGGGAAGGTGGGTTTGTCTAACATTAAGGCAAGTTGACTATTTCCTGGAAGGCAGAAATCTGCCTTTCCACTGGGAAGGCATTAGAAGGGATGCTCCAAGTGTACCATTAGATTTAATGGGATTATATGCATGTGTATTCACCAGTGGTAAAGTAATGGGATTGAAATAATGACTGTAAATGCTACTTATCTGAGAACTTTGCAGAAAGTTGGTCTCAAATTTGACTTGTGCTGGCTGTTGTCCAGACATCTTGCTAGTATCTGTGATGAGGATTTACAAAATGAAATGGCAAAATTCTTAGACTGGGGGGAAAAAGGAGCGAAAAAGGGAGGGATGAAAAAAGGAAAGAGGAAAGGAAGGAGGGGAAGAGGGAAGGAAATATGGAGAGCTGAATACAAGAGTGGTGTGATGACTTAACTGTGGTGACTTATCTGAGTGCACCCATCCTGTGCCTCATTATAGAATTCAGAGTAGCAGAAGTGAATTTTGAGAGAGCTTTTGAAGGAAGGCAAGTCAAGATTTGCTTTCATGCTTTTCTGGGACATAGGTTGTAATAAGTTTCATCAGAATTAGCCAGGGTGGACCTCAGCAATGCTTTTGAGTCGGGGTACAGCCTGAGGGCTCAAGCTGATGATTGGTAGGTTCCCAAACATCTACCAAAGCAATTTTTGGGTGGCTCAGTTTGCCTTACTCCTGATTTGAGACTCTTCTTCCAAAAGTTTTAGCCAAAGTAGAGACGTGGCATCCTCCATGAATCAAAGCAGAATGTCATTCTGTTACTTTTATTCCTTTAATCTTTTGTTCTTCCTCTCAAGCTGTGTTTTGAGGTGCACCAACCTCAAGAGGAAGAATAATTTCCGCTTTTCTTGTAAGCTTCGTAGTCTTTCCTCTTATCTGAGTTCTCAGAATGATAACAGGCTTTCAATGCTGTGATTTATTTTTTTTCCAAGTAATATCTCCACTGTGTGCTTCAGCTTGGAAAAAAAATATAAAAGAAAGCTTTTAATGGCTCTGTAGTCGACTCCCAATATTAATATGCTTAAGAGAAGGAGCTGTCATTGATATTGGATAATTGTTCCCTAAATATGCCTCTTCCTCCTTGCTGAAAGCCATTTATCAGGGCAGGCTGTTCAGTGGGTCCTCCTGCATTAGAGAAAGAATAAATAAAGTCTTTGGAGCCTTCTCCTGTGATGGGGCTTGAAGTCTGGACTTAGAATTTCTCCATCAGTGATGACTCAGTGACCTTGCTTGATGGATGCTTCCACTGACTTTAAACTAACTTCTCATCTAATGTTTTAGAGCACATTTCCTCTTGCTTTTGCTGTGCCACATGAACATGAGTCAGCAGAACAGCTCTGAGCCAGGTTTTTTTTCTGGAGAAGTGTTTGTTGGATGATGCTTGCAGACCTCATCACCTTATCTCTTGAAATACTCATAGCTGAAATATCAGTTTTCTGTGGGATGTTTTGGCCTCTAGTTTGATTGTGCCCTTCTGTATTTCAAATTTCTTCATCTGCCTTTATTTGCTGGCATTTTCATCCTCCTCCTGAAGCTTTAGTTGATGTCTTGCCTTTATTGAAAATTACTATAACAAAATTAAACTGGAATGATTTCTTGATCTTTGCATATAGAGTAGCAAATGGGCTATTTTAATTCCTGTTAACATGATTTTTATATGTAGTGTGGAAGGAAATGTTAAAATGTTTAAGATTTATCTTAGTTACTTGTAAAGCACAAACAGCCTCCAGATTTGATTTTGTGTTAAGAAACTTTTCCTTAATAAAGGTGGTATATAGTAATAAATAGATGTTAGTTTCACAAGGATATGTGCTTTTCCAGGATGAAATTCGAGCCTCTATAAGAAGCTGGTGGTAGGAAAGCATCACAGCTTGGCTGGTGAGATATCTGTGGAGTTCTCTCTGGCCAGACACAGATCCCCTGTGCTTGGAGCCTCTGATGAGGTGTTGGGGGAGGGGGTGGTACTTGTGTATTCCTTGGTGCAGGAAACCTCAGCCAAGCCTCACCTGGGAACTCTGAGCCTCAGAGAAAAGGATTTTCTGAGAAGAGCAGAATGGAGCTGGTAAAACGCTTTGGCTTTGGCTGGAGAGTGATGTGAAAGGCAATTCTGCCTGTAAACAGCCCAGTACTGTCAGACAATTGCATAGGAACTTTTAATTCTTTTCACTTCCTGGGATAAGTGCTGCAGAGCTCTACAGGGCAGAGCTAGGAATGTCTCTGCCATCTCTGCAGTAATCCCTCTTCTCTAGACTACCCAAAATGGCATTTCTAGCACTGGCTTTGTTGTGGGGTTTTTTTTATTTTTTCCCCTAAAGTTTCCCACACTTAATTTCCACTGCCACTGCCTGGATTTAATGCTTTCATGCCCCTTCCAGAGCTGCTGCTTACTCTTGTTTATGCCTCTAATCCACTTGTAACTCCTGCAGGGAGCAGTAATTAACCTTTGGGTCCAAGAATTTCACTGGTTTCCTGTAGGTACTCCACGACAACCTCTGAAAAGCTTGGAGGATGGAGCTGAGGGGCAGCAAGCTGTGTCTGTACACAACACTGGGCACTTTAATTTGTGAAGTTTTCTTTTGCCGTGATTTGCTCACTGCACCTGCAATGCTCTAGCAGGTTTTCTGCTTGCCTGCTCTTTGTAAAGCTGTGTATACCAAACCTTGAGATTTTTCTTTTACTATTTGCATGGGGTGTCTGCTCATTCTTGGCTTCTCAAGTCACTGCTGAATAAGGGAGTATGCTTGAATGAGGAACAAGGTTTGGTACCTTCTCATAGCACAGTAAATCCCTGCACCTTGCAAGAGCTTGAAAACATTGAGTTTGGTGGGGCTTCTAGTACTTCATATTCCCTGATTTTTCTTACTGAAGGGAGTTGGGAAGTCTTTATTCTGCTTGCTTCAGTGTGTTCAAGAGGAATGTCTTCCTGAGAAGAATGTTGCACATAAAATCATGGAATGGTTTGAGTTGGAAGGGATCTTAAAGATTATCTAGTTCCAACCACTCTGCTGTGGACAGGGACACCTCCACTAGGTTGCTCAGTGCCTCATCCAGCCTCCAGGGACTGAGGGGGCATCCACAACCTCTCTGGGCAACCTGTTCCAGTGTCTCACCACCCTCACAGGAAAGAATTTCTTTCTTCTAGCCAGCCTGAATCTCCCCTCTTCCAATCTGCATCCATTACTCCTAGTCCTGCCATCCTGGACCCTATTATTCTGCAGCCCCCTTAAGGTATTGAGAAGCTAGTTTGAGGTCCCCCTTGAGCCTTCTCTTCTTCAGGCTGAACAACCCCAACTCCTTCAGCCTGTCCTCATAAGGCAGTTGCTCCATCCCTCTGGTCATCTTCATGAGAACTCTTTCGTCCTGTGGGATGGGATGGATGGGAAGCTCCTGACATTCCTTTGGCTACTTGTGAAAACTTTAGTCTGGACACAGAGTAATTATTGCCAAATGAAGGGGGGAGTGTGATCACAAATATTTATAGTAACTATGCAACTCTGACATTAATCACTCCTCACAAACATGGGTGTTTAAATAAGATACAATGATGTTCTCAAATGCAAAAGAAATGTGTTTATGGAGATAGGAAGCTTTCTCTGAGGATGCAGAAGGTCAAGGCTGGGATTCAGCACAGTCTGGATTAAAAGAAAAAAGTCTCTGTGTTGCTGATGTAAGAAAGGAATTTGTTACTGTGAGGGTGATGAGACACTGGAATAGGTTTCCCAGAGAGGCTGTGGCTGCCCCCTCCCTAGAGGTGTTTAAGGCCAGGCTGGATGAGGCATTGAGCAACCTGGTCTAGTGAGAGGTGTCCCTGCCCGTGGCTGGGGGGTTGGAACTAGATGATCTTGAAGGTCTCTTCCAACCCAAACCATTCTATGGTTCTGTAATACCGGACATCAGTAAGAACATCAGAGTTCTGTTCTCAGTGGAAACAAAACATATTAGTCAATGGTCAAAAGACATTGTCTGGCACCTGGGAGCCATTTAGGACCTGAAGCTTGCAAAATGCAATGTCTTAAGGACATAGTACCTTTGAAGTTGCTTTTAGGATAATCTAGATATAAGAAAAGCTCTTTACTGTGAGGGTGGTGAGATACTGGAAGAGGTTGCACAGAGAGGTTGTGGATGCCCCCTCAATCCCTGGAGGTGTTTAAGGCCCGGCTGGATGAGGCACTGAGCAGCCTGGTGTGGTGGGAGGTATCCCTGCCCATGGCAGGGGGTTGGAACTAAATGATGATTAAGGTCCCTTCCAACCCAAACTGATCTATGATACCTGACTTGCAGCTGTCATAAACTCTTCCTTTTTGAATGTGAGGAGGCCATGGTACCAAAAAATGGGGCTGAAGTGGGTGTCCTTAGCCTGAAATGTGCCCAGAGTGCCCTTGGATTGCATCCTCATGATGCTGCAGAGCAGCAGTGGGGCTGAAAGGGACTCCTGAAACCATTTCTCATCTTGCTGCCACCTCATGAACATGCACATTTGGGATGATGAGGACTGGAGGATGCATTGCTCAATTAGAGATCATCTGTGTTTGCTTTCATTAAAGGACAGGCATTATCTTTATGCTGGTTTATTGCTTTCCTCAGGTTTTAATTAAAAGCTTGGGCAGCAAAGCGTTCTCTGGAATGTTCTTCATGTAGAAAGGAGGTAGAAAAGCTGCAGAGTACAGTTGGGCAGCTTAGGGGAGGACATGGGGAAAAATAAATCTTGGGAACGAGCTTGACACAGTGTGTATAAACAAAGAAAGTCACGGTGTGCCTTGACATTATTTGTCCCAGACAATTGGGACAAATTGGGGGCGTTGGCTGGAAAATGCCATACGTGGCTGGATTTAATGGCTTGGCCTCAACTCTGCAGCTCTAGTGGGTGCTTTGCAGTTGCAGGCTCTCAGGGTGGGGTGAATTCAGTGTATTTTTGATGGTGGAATGGATTTTGGTGAAGGGATGGGTTGCAAGGGCAAACCACAGTTACCCCAGCTTTAATGGAGATAAGGAGAGGCTGGGGCTGGGTTCCATCCCATGATCTTGTCTGAAGAGCATCCTAATCAGGCTGCTACCTCATGTCTTCGTACTCATGTCAACCATCCTTCCTTTGCTTTCTGTGTCATCCCATCTCCATCATGCTTTAGTTATTCCCATTTGTTCTTGATATAACCACCTTTTTCACCAGCAAGTGTTTTCTTCTGCTTCAAAGGCAGCTAAATTGAGCATTGGTGCAGAATGACCTTTAATATCTTAAAAACTTAATTTCTTCTCTTTTAGAAAAAGGGAGCTACAGTACTTTATTCCTATGCAGTTCTTGCATGATAACTTTGAGGAGCTTCTCTCTCATGATCAGTCTGATATCTGCCACTGAATGTTAGAGAAAAGAGTTTTTCCTGTAGAAGACATTAATCTAGTTCAGGAGAGGCTGGACCAAGTTCATCTAAAGGTGTGATGATGTGCTGCAGAACATCTTTCACCTTACTCAAGCCTGTTATATAAAGCTCATTATCTATTGGCATCGAATGCAAATGAGCTAATGAAACATTTTTATGATCCTTTTGTCTCCTTCTGGTCAGGTTTCTGGTTGGATTTTAAGCTCGATGTTGCTGCTTTGCTCTGCTCTTCTTTTGACCCTATGCCCATACCCTGTTGCAGATAATCCATGCCTATTCATACGGAAAGAGCACTTAAATGCTGTCACTTCAATGTCGATTGTTGAGAGATTAGGGATGGGATGGCTTTGTGCCTCTTGCTTTTCCTGAACTATTTATTGTGCTGTCTGTGCTGGATCAGATCCATCCCGATCAGTGCTTCCTGAAAAATTACTGTTACAGGCAAAATAATGGCTTTCATATGGTGTTTTTCCTCATTTCCAGCTAGTGCTTTAAAAATGTTCCTGAAATAATGGGTTTCTGTAGGATCACGGTGATTCAAAAGGTCACCTAGGCAGTAATTGTTGTATTTATTCAGGTTAAGGAAATTAAAAAAACCCAGTTCGCATTCTCTCTTTCCAGACTGATTGAATTTTGCATTTTAATCTCAGAAACAGAATGTTCAGACCTTCTCACAAAAAGATACACAGCTAAATTTTCAATTTATGGCAAGATGAATCTGGGTTTTGACTGCACTTTGACAATGCAGAATCAAATTTTTAAAATATTATGCAGAATTTTTAGTGTTCAAAATAGTATGCAGAATTTTTAGTGTTTAGAGTATTGGAGCCAAAGCTTCACAGGCAGCAGGAACATGGGATAAATGGTCATGAGTTCCCAGTGAAAATAAGCATTAAAGAAAAATATGTGTAAATCCTACATTTTAAAATCATAGTTTTAAACATTTGAAAATTAATAAATGTGAGAATGACATATGCTGAACTGGGATGCTCGTGGTGCTTCCTGGTCATTGTAGCATTCCCATCATCTGCAGAACTGAGCAGTGGGAGACTGGTGTGATATTTTAATTTTTAAAAAAGGTTGTTTGTTAAATTATTGTTTCTGTGTTCAGATATTGGGCTGTGCATCTCTCTAGACTATCATAAGCTCATAAGGTTGGAAGGGACCTTCAAGGACCATCTAGTCCAACTTCCTGCAGTGAGCAGGGACATCCTGCTCTAGATCAGGTTGCTCAGAGCATCATCAAGCCTGGACTTGGATGTCTCCAGGGATGGGGCCTTCACCACCTCTCTGGGCAACCGGTTCCAGTGTCTCACCATCCTCATGGTGAAAGTCTTCCTGATGTCCTACTAGACAAGTAGATAGACATTAAAACTCTACTGGTTTATAGACATTATTGGGATCCCAAGATATGTACCAGTCTGTCCTCATACTCCTTTTAAAGCAGGGATGACACAAGTTGGGTTGGAAAATTGAAATTTGGAAGGTGACAGTGAAACAAATGTGTTTGTGTTTTTTTCTGGCAGGTCTTTTTGGTTCAGGTTAATCCAGGTGAAACCTTTACAATAAGGGCTGAGGACGGGACCCTGCAGTGCATCCAAGGTAAGAGGATATGGGACATGTTGATGGGGCATTGGATGGTGGAAAAATTGTTCTCTCATCTCTACCAAAATGTGATGATTGCAGTTCTGGAAATACTGTGAAGCCTTTAAGAGTGAGATGTTGCAGATGTGACTGCTGTACGTGTTACAGGACTTTAATATTTCTGAATGAGTCATGAATTTCTTGGAAGTCCAGGAGATTTCTCTCTCTGCTGAGCTGTTGTCCTTTGGAATATATATATATTTCCTTGGAACTTAATAAATACAGTGGAGAGATGCTTTGTTGGACTAAGAACTACTAACAAATGAAGTCAATATCTAGGGTAAGACTATTTTGTTTTCATACTGGAGGGACAGAAGATGAGCAGAGAAGTAGAGACATCACAGAGGGCTTGGAGAATTTTGGAGCTGAGCTGCAGCAGAATTTAAATGAATTATTTAGAAGCAGAACTACTTAATTCTGCAGCATTGAAGAAGGATGTAAGCAGTATTTTGGCTGTTGTTTTACTTCTAGGTGAGGATATGATTAACAGTGCTTGTGTTTTTTGGTGGGAGAAAGAGCCCACACAAAATCCTTTAACGGGTCTGAAGGGAGAAGCAACAAAAGACCTTTCAGGTTGTGTATTAAATTCTGTGAAGAAGGTTTCTAGCTGGCAGCAAACACGACTTTGAAGTGAAGCAGATATTTCCCTGGGTGTCATTCTGTCTACAGCAAATACAGAAAGGTTAAATCAAGATTTAAAGGGAATAAACTTTACGTGACTTGTGCTGCTGGTGCTGCTTTCAGTGGTAAATGTTTGGGTTTATGCCATTATCTGATTCTGATGGTGTGAGGTCAGTGCTGTTGCCTCCCTCATCCTTTCTAGATTTTATGCTACTAAAGAGCAATCTCAGGGGGCTATTAATTCAAAAATCTTACCCAAAAATTTGGGGTGAAAAGTTTAATACTTGTGTAGCTGGTGAACAACCCTTTTATTTTGACTGAGAATTTCAGATCTCCTCAAGAAGGGCTGTTTCTTAGACAGCATCAAATGCTAAAATCATACTGCTCAAGGAAAATGAGCCTTTTTTATTAAAATTGGGGTGAAAAGGGATCTCTGGGGTGTCAGGTGGATGAGGCTCTCCTGACTTGTGAAGCTTGAGGATTGAAATAATTAAAATTTCCCATCCTACAGTCTTTTTGCACCATTTCTGTACCCCTCTGCTGAAGGAATAGAATTGGTGGTGGTTGCTTGAAATCTCATCCCCATGGAAATGAGGAATTAATAGATACTTGAGACAGACATTGCAGCAGAAGCTTCCCAGAAAAACCACCCAGGATTATTCAGTCTTGATGAGCAATAATAGCAGCAATTTAAATCTACTTGTTAAGATTTATGGCCAACAGTGCTGTGTGGTAAGAAATTAGTCCACGTGGTAATTAACATTGGAATGAAGCTGATGATGCCTTTTATTTCGAGTATCTGTATTGGTTAGCACATGAGAAATTTCCATTACAAAGATAACTGTGACACCATTAATTTATAGTATTTTTCAGAGTGTTGTTCAGACCCTGGTTTTAAATGAATGTGGCTTGAAAGCTTGTGGTTCTGTATTTCCAAGCATTTACTTAACATGTTAGTGCTGATGGACTTTGATTTGGTGCTCAGCAGCAGTCTTTCATGTAATTAATTCAGAATTTGTTGCACAAATTGTCTCCTCTTCTGTTTTGGTGGGGTTAGAACTGTAGTATTGACCACCAAAACCCAGATGTTTGAGTTAACTTCAGTCTTAAAATTCTGATATATTTTCATGTTAGAATTTCAGCTCTTATTTCATTGTGAAATATTTCTCTTGCTGAAATAAGTCCCTGCTTCAGACGTGGGAGAACACTATATGGATATTGCTTCTTTTTTTAACATTTTCTTTTGGTGAAGCTATGTTTGCAGTGCAGCTGGGGAATTTAAAAGAAGCTTATAGAATCATAGAATGGTTTTGGTTTGGAAGGGACCTTAAAGATCATCTAGTTCCAACCCCTTTGCCATGGGCAGGGACACCTCCCACTAGACCAGGTTGCTCAGTGCCTCATCCAGCTTGGCCTTAAACACCTCCAGGGGCTGAGGGGCATCCACAACCTCTCTGGGCAACATCTTCCAGTTTCTCACCACCCTCACAGACAAGATATTTTCTTCTATCCAGCCTGAATCTCCCTTCTTCCAATTTGCATCCATTACTCCTAGTCCTGCCATGCTGGACCCTATTAAAAAGTCCCACCCCAGCCTTTCTGTACCCCCCTTCAGGTATTGAGATGCTACTGTGAGGTCCCCCCTGAGCCTTCTCTCCTCCAGGCTAAACCCCAACTCCTTCAGCCTGTCCTCATGGAAAAAACTAGAAAATATACTGAGTCTAGAACTCTTGAGCATTCTGTTTTCTGTCTACTCTGAGGTTGTGAGGAAGTCTTATTTTGTGTGTAACATTTTGGGAAATCACACCCCTCCCCCTTGCCCTATTAAAGTTACATCTTTTTTTTTTCTTTCCACTCTGATAGAGCATTCTGTGTGTTTTAAAGGTTACTCCATTCCCTCTGCTCAGACAATAATGATGCATTTTTCCTTCGCACCCACATTACTCTATGGTTACCAAGCTATGGAATAATTTTAGCTTTGTGTTTAGGAATCAAGAAAGTCTCTTTTTCTATTTTTTGGCCTGAGAACTGGTGATTCCCCATGAAATGGATATTACTTGCTTTTTCCTCCTGCCTTGTATTCAGTGTTATGATGCCCCCTCTCTGGAGGTGTTTAAGGCCAGGCTGGATGGGGCACTGAGCAGCCTGATCTAGTGGGAAGTGTCCCTGCCTATGACAGGGGGGTTGGAACTAGATGATCTTTAAGGTCCCTTCCAACCCAAACTATTCTATGATTCTGTAAGATTCACTTGCATTCACCATGTGAAGGACTAATTTATTATACATTGTGATTCTCCTGAGTTTTCTTAAACCAGTTAAGAAAAATTTCAGGTGTCATTACTTGATAGCACTAAATTCTTCAGAATAAGCAGAAATGTCTCAAAGAATCACTGAATGTGTCGGGTTGGAAGGGGCCTTCCAAGGCCATCTAATCCAACTCCTTGCAGTGAGCAGGGACATCCTGCACTAGATGAGATTCCTCAGAGCTTCTGCAAGCCTTGCCTTGAATATCTCCAGGGATGGGACCTCCACCACCCCTCTGGGTAGCCTCTTCCAGCATCTCGCCACCCTCATGGGGCAGAACTTCTTTTTAATGTCTCATCTAAAACTAAACCCCGTTCTAGTTTAAAATCATTTCCACTTGTCCAGTGAGGAATGATGACCAATCTGTTTTTTTCCAACCATCTGCATCTTAATGACAAAGCATCAATATTCTTCCTAGAAGAACCATTGGTGCCCCTGGGGAGCAGAGAGCCCTGACTTGTCCCTCTGCTGCCTCCAGCCCTGTCCTGCTTCTGTTCTGTGGGTGTTTAAACAGATTTAGAATCATAATTCAGGATTTTTTGAGTGATGAGTCATGTATGTGTGCTGTATCATCAAAGCTGCTCTTTTTATATAGTTTCAACAGATAGTAAATACTTCATAAACACGTCAATACCCTAATTGCTTCATTTCCTTTCTGTGTTTTTCCACTTAATTTTTCACAAATTCAGGATTTAACTTGCTCTGGAAGGGAAGGACAAGGGTGAGTCTTATCCTCACCTGTTTCGTAGCTAGGACTCAAGATATTTTATTTCCTTGATATGAAAGATTGCTTCTGGCTACTGTTTTGGGGTGGCCAGGCTAAATGAAACATGGAAAAGGGGGGAGAACGTGGATTGTCCATCTGCTGAATGGAGCCAGAGCAGCGCCCTGTATTTCAAAAACCCCATTATTTCTCTGCTTCCTATATTTCAAGATAAATAAGGATGTGTTCAGGAAATTCCCCCTTCCTAGTGACTGAGGGCTGGTGTTTTTAGCCAATAGCTTAAGGTCTTTGGTAGGGATCTCTATAGATGTGTGAGAATCATCTAATTTACTTAATAATTTCATAATACAGCAGTTTGGGGCATTGAAGCCATGCCCAAGTATCTCTTTTTATCCTGGAAGGCAGAATTGCCAAACTCATGCACCTTGTGGTATGAAAATATGGACTAAATCATCCTTCTGATGCTGTTGGAACTTGCTTTTCACCCACATGTTGGGGAAAAAAACTTATTTAGAGACCTTACTGCAGACTGTATGATGCTTTTACAGAGTATTGCTCATTTATTGCTAATTACTTGGTGTAATCAGTCTGAATCATAGAATGGCCAGGTTGGAAAGGATCTTTGATACCATGGACTCCAACCCATCAACCCAGCTCTGACAAGAACCATCCTTAAACCTCTCTAAGCTCTGTGGTGATGGTGCCTCAACCCCATCCCTGTGCAGCCTGTTTCAATGATTATTAAACCTTTTTGTGACTGAGTTTTCTGTTCTGGAACATTCTGTACATGTTCATAGCATGAGAAAAGCCCATAAGAAAGAGAAAAGAGGCAGCAGGAAAGCACCTGGCATGATAAAAATTGGATTTTGAGTGTTTTCCATCCACCTGCTGATGCAAATCCCCTCTTGAAACTCCTCTCTTGTCGTCATTCAGTGTCACAGCACTGACTTTGGAGCAGGGAAGCAGAGAATTTGTTTGCAAAGGCAAACAAATGTCTGATGAAAAGAAATGATACTTTAATTCTAGCTTTGCACAGGTGAGCAGGTCTCTGGGTGAAATGCTATTTTGTTTTATTTTTTCAAGGGCAAGATAAAGATGTGCAACAGCATATTTGTGTTGTAGACAAAAACCTGGATTGCCTTGGGTTGGTTGCATTTTGAAATGAGAACAATGAACACCAAAAGTAGTCATGTTGTATTTTCAAGTATTTTTCCACTGATGCTTAACTTAAAGCACTGCAAGGCCCTTGAAATCATCTTGTAAAACCAAGAATGCATGAATTGCATTTCAGTGCTGTTTCTTCTGTGGCTCTGGAAGCAAGGAACTGAGGAAAAGGGCCAAAAGTATGCTGAAAATCCAGCAGTGGTTTCTCAAATGCAAGATTTCCTGGAATTATTATGCTTTTAATTGGGCTGGGTGGGTGTGGTTTGATGTGGTGATGCAAAGGAATGGGGAATATTAAAGGCTAAATAGTGGTAGGTTTAGGGAGGGGAGAGAGTGTGTGTATCAGTGAAATAAGGCTATTTGGCCTAGTTTAAGCAAACAAAAAAAAAGAGACTATTTTTCTTTCTGCCTTTTTCTTCTTTGATTTTTTCCCTTTTTCTTCCTTTTCTTTCATTTTTTCCTTAATTTTAATTTTTCTTTTTTCTTTTTGTTCATTTTTCGTTTTTATTCTGTTTTCCTTTTTATTCTTTTTTCCCTTTTCTTTTTTCCTTTTATTCTTTTTTATTCTCTTTTATTCTTTTTTATTCCCTTTTATTCTTTTTTCCCGTTTATTCTTTCTTTCTTTTTTCCCTTTTATTCTTTCTTTTTTCCCTTTTATTCTTTCTTTTTTCCCTTTTATTCTTTCTTTTTTCCCTTTTATTCTTTCTTTTTTCCCTTTTATTCTTTCTTTTTTCCCTTTTATTCTTTTTTTCCTTGGAGTATAAGATTGGCAATGAGGAAGTGAGTAATTTTCTTGGAGGGAAGGAAAGGGTTGAAAATAGATGGGACGTCATCTGAGCAAATGAGTGACATCCGTGTCATGTTCCTGGTGGAGACAGAGATGCCAAGATGAGAGAAGGGACAAACCAGGGAACCCATCAGTTGATGTTCGATCAAATCCTGGGGGTGAAAAAAGCCTAAGGAGATGGATGGAACAAAGAAATTCACTTTCAGGTCAATGATGTCTTAATGTTGCACCAACTGCCGAGAGCATCTCCCTGTTATTGAAATGAGAACAGCAGTTTGCAGTGGATTCTTTAGTTTTCTGTGCTCTTTGTGGTGACTCCACCTGTATTTCTGACATGGACCCACTGGCCTTTTAATGTTTGATCACTTTGGAAATCTGAATTCCTGATTGTGCATCATTTATTCCTTCCATGTGAAAGAAATAACTTGCCCCTTTCCATACCTTGGTGAAAATTGTATTGACGTCTTCTGTGAGAAGAGAGGGCAAAGGGATGCTAAACCTGAGTACTTTTTTTTTTTTTAGGAACACCCACTTCTTTCATCTCGTAGCTTTTTTTTTAGCACACTACAATAAAACATAGGAAGCTATGTGAGAAGTCAGAAGTAAACAACAGGTTGCTTTGTTTACTGTGTTAATAACCTCAACTTCACCATTTAAAATCTGACAGTGCTAAAAATAATCCTGGCAATTCTTTTTTTTTTGCCTCTGGATGGGTTAAATCTTGAATGGGATGAACCTGAACTAGTAGATTTACTGTGTAGAGGAATCTAGTGCTTTAAAAATCACTTTAGATTAAACAGAATCACAGAATGTCAGGGATTGGAAGGGACCTCAAGGATCATCTAGTCCAGTCCATCTGCTGGAGCAGGAACAGCAAGATCAGGTCACACAGGAACATGTCCAGGTGGGGTTTGAATGCCTCCAGAGAAGGAGACCCCACAACTTCTCTGGGCAACCTGTGCCACTTCTTTCTCACCCTCACCATGAAAAAGTATTTTCTCATGGAACCTTCTGTGTACCAGCTTGTGCACATTGCCCCTTGTCCTATCATTGGGGGTCACTGAGAAGAGCCTGGCTCCATCCTTCTGTCAATCACCCTTTCCATATTTATCAACATAAATGAGGTCACCCCTCAGTCTCCTCTTCTCCAAGCTAAAGAGATCCAGCTCCCTCAGCCTCTCCTCAGAAGGAGATTGGAAAATCCCTTAGAATATATTGAATTGGAAGGTATGTTTTTATATAACTCCCTTGATATGAGGATAAAAAAAAAAGTTGACACATGAATGAATTTTGAAGTGGCTTCAATGTTTGAATAGATACTGGGGGGAGCAACCACAGCATCTCCATTCCCAGGGGACACTGGGCTGTGATACCTCGGCTGCTGTGTGTCCCTAAACTCCAGCTCTTCCACTTTGCAGGTACATAAAAACAAAGCATCCTACTTCACAGTGAAATAACATGTAAATGAGGAGGAAAGTCAAGTTTGTCCTGTGTTTAAAAAAAATACTTTTTTTTTTGTTTAATTTTTTTTGATGCATTTATTTTTGAGTTCCTAAGAATCTGCTGCTGGGAAATGCTAGAATTAGGGCAGCAGACTTTAAAGGCAAACGTTAGAACATATGGTCTGGGCTATAATTTTGAGCTTTTTTTGGTATTTTAAATATGCAGGGCTTGTATTTGGGGTTTGTGTCTGCCCTTGGTTTATGTCTGTGTGTATATATATACGCACACAAACACATATATATGTATATATATAGATACACGCACTTCCTGATCCTTCCAGACATATATTTGTAAGACTGGTGTATTCCAAGTAATTTATAAGGCACTTGGGATGGCAATACCTCATACCAGCATGTTATCAATTTTTGAGCATCTCCCAAATTCTCTTGATCTCTCCCCAAATCACCCTTATAAGTTTGTGGGAAGAAACAAGACCAGTTTCTCCAGAACACTTGAGTTTGCAGCATCAATCCTGCTCAAATGAAGATAATCCTCCAGGTATAGGTTCCAGTAAGTGTTGTTAAGACTGTGAAACTCCGAAATCCGTATTCTTTACCCATTTTGCTCCCCCTATAGTCAGTCCCTTCAGCTTTTTAAAAGTATTTTCATGCAGCTGCAGTCTTGTGTTAGTACAACAGTTATATTCAGCTTCCTTAATCTGAAGCAAAGATATTTGTTGGCCAATAGAGGCAAGAAATTATTTCATCAGCCTTATTAAATTCTAGTGTTCCTCTTTATAGAATCATAGAATGGTTTGGGTTGGAGGGGACCTTAAAGATCATCTAGTTCCACCCCCCCTGACATGGGCAGGGCCACCTCCTACTAGACCAGGTTTCTCAGTGCCTCATCCAGCCTGGCCTCAAACCCCTCCAGGGAATTATCTAGAAGATAAAGCCAGCATGTGAGCTCTTACAGCCCAAAAAAGATTTTTTCTGATAAAACTCTACAGTTCTTTTCATTCTTCCAGAGAAGAAGCAGGGAGTAGGGCACTAAGACTTAAAGATGACAAATGTCAATGTATCCCAGCTTTGTTATAGAGTGAGATGATGTCTTTGGTGTGCCCTGCAGTGGGTTACTCCTCCTAAGAATGTAAGAAATGAGTCCTGGACATCAATGTCTTGTATCTTACTCCAAAACAAGAAGAAACTGTTGTGGCAAATGGTCTTAACCTTGATTTAAAGGGATTTGTTAGCCAAATGAGAGGAACAACTAACCCTCCAGGTCAGTTCTGCCATAAGCTCCTAATACAAGACTTCTTGCCTCAACCCTCTGGCATCACTTTGAGGATGGACCTTATTTCTAGTCTAAAAGACATTACCTGTGTTTGAATACATTCAGTTTTTTCCCAGTTTTCCTTCCTTACAAGAACCTGAGGTTTGTGTTTAGTAGATGTTCAAACCCAAGTGCTTGTGTCTGGTAAGTCATTTTTCTGTGCAAAACCATCCTCCTCCCACCACTAACAAGTCACTGTCTGTATTTCAGATACCAAGAGCTGTTTCGTTGCAGAAAAATAATAATTTATTCTCCACCAAGCAAGTTCTGGAAGTTTTCTATTTTTTTCCCCATTTTTTTATTAACTTCATATGCTCCATTGTGTCTGCCTGCCACTGGCATGGTGATTATTTTGATGGCATTTATAAAAAAAAAACAGGGTGGGTGTTTCCTTTTGAGCAGTCAGACTGTTTAATCCAGGAAAACAGATCAGAAGGAGCTGGTTTTCAGGCTTTTTCTTGAGTTGCCCTTTTGAGGGATGGATGAAGGGGGAGATGGAAAGAAGCTTGGTAAGGATTTGCTGGTAGCTGGAGCCTCACTTGTGGTAGAGCAGATGAAAGCCCCTCTCTGAGGGAGACTGAAGATTCTCTATCAATTAATTGTGAATCTAAGGTAGGAGATGTGGATGAAGCTCATCACTACTTTTATTACAGGACTTTTATTACTGTTACATTTCTTATTTCTAATTTTAAATTAAATCCTAAGTTGGATGAGTATTAATCATGAGTTGGCTTTAAATGCCTTGATGATGGTAGCAGGTGTAAACTGGATTTTGTTGGTTTTGCTGAATTTTAAATTGTTTTTATTCCCAAGGCTGTAGTGGCTGTTGCAAGTGGCATTTTTATCAGCTGTTGACTCTGCTGTTGGCATGTTTCTGAGCTGGGCAGCTTTCACTCTCTACAAGTCCAAACCTCTTTGATATTTAGATCCTAATATGGAATAGGTTGTCCAGAGAGAGTGTGAATGCCCCCTCTTTGAAGGAGTTTAAGGCCAGGCTGGATGAGAAATCTAGTGGGAGGTGTCCCTGCCAATGTCAGGAAGGTTGGAACTAGATGATCTTGAAGGTCCCTTCCAACCCAAACCATCTTATGATTCTGTATGATTGATTGTATCCTAAAGGATCATGGTTGTTCCTTGTATCTGGAGTTTAGTGGGTTCTCTGCCTGCAACCCCCACCTTCTGTATTGAGAATATTTTCAGTGACAAGATGTTCAGCACAGAGGTCACTAAGAGAAATAAATTGCTGAGTCAACTTTGTAATGAGAGAATTGCTGGCTTCAAAAAGAAAAGGGAAAAGCCCACTCACCACATTGTCCAGTTGGGAATTGTCTAACTCAGGACACCCTCATAGGCTGTAGCCCACCATCTGGGAGTATGAGTTACCTAAGAAGTAGATCCAGAGTCTGGATTTATATTTTAAACTGAAGGCCAGTGAAATAGATACAAATATTGTGATTTACTCATTTAAAACAACAAAAATCCTAATTTTAGTTTGTTTTTTTTTTCTTATGTATCACAGAGAATCAAATATTTCTTGAAAATCAAATTGCTCCTGGATATAAGTAGGGGTTTTGGTTGGTTGGTTGTTTGGTTTTTTTTCTTGTTGTTTGGTTGGTTGGTTTTGGGTTTTTTTGGGTTGGTGGGGTTTTTCACAGCACACAGGGAAATTTTCTTNTGTTTTTTTTTTCTTATGTATCACAGAGAATCAAATATTTCTTGAAAATCAAATTGCTCCTGGATATAAGTAGGGGTTTTGGTTGGTTGTTTGTTTGGGGTTTTTTCTTGTTGTTTGGTTGGTTGGTTTTGGGGTTTTTTTGGGGGGATGTTGATTTTTCTTTGGTTGTTTGATGGTTTTTTTGTTCGTTTTGGGTTTTTTTCTACTGTTCAGCACAAGACCAAATTCTTTCATAACTTATGCAATTTATTTTCTCAGTCAGGTATCTCTTGATGTTACAAAGTCCACCTGCTGGATTCTGCAAGGGCTTTGTTTATAAGCTGTGTTTGATTATTGCTTACAACTTCAGGACTACTTATTCATATTATGAACAGTGTAGTATGTTTGGGTGTTATTTCCTTGCTTCTATTTTTTGGTGGTATTTCCTTGCTCCTACTTGTCCCTCCTGTTGGGATTAGGATGAGGAAATGTTAGACTGCAGGTGGTTTGTCAGCAGCAGAATTTTCTTATAGAATCATAGAATGGCCCAGATTGGAAGGGACCTTTCAGATCATAGAGTCCAACCATCAACCTAAGTATGACAAGAACCATCCCTAAACCATAACTCTGAGCTTTATGTCTACTTATCTCTTAAATGCCTCCAGGGGTGGTGCCTCAACCACCTCTTTGGGCACCCCATGCTGTTAATTCTCTGCCAATGCCTCAAGATAGGAGGTTTTTAAAAAATGTGAAGTAGGGCAGGAATATCTTAAGGTGGGAGTGATTTATTTATCAGCAAGGTTTATTTTTTCTTCTCATGGCAAGAGAATGGCTGGAGACACCAGAGATGTGGAATAAGGAGGGCAAGTAACCCCTGCTATAAGGTTTTGACACAAGGGATATTCAGGGATATTTATGTTACTTTATGGGGAGGCTTTGCTATTGCCAGTGGTGTGTTAATAGTGTGTTGAGCTGGAAGGAACCTTCAAAAGCCATCTAGTGCCACCCCCTGCAATGAGCAGGAACATCCTACACTAGATGAGGTTGCTCAGAGCCTCAGCAAGCCTGGCTTTGAATGTCTCCAGGGATGGGATTTCCACCATCACCCTGGGCAACCTATTGCAGTGTTTCTCCACCCTCATGGTGAGTAAGCATTTGACATGTGCTGCACATGTTAAACACAGCTCCATTGCTTTATTTCTAAGAACCCAGCCTCAAATTCCTAGAAACTCCCTTGCTTCTTGCTGAGGGGACAGTCTCTTCAGATGCCATTTTGGTGAGGCTGTTCCAGCTGACCTCAGCCCAACTGTATAAAATACTTTCTTTTTTTTTTTTTTTAATTGCGCCAGACGATTTTATCTCAGCATAACTTCTATTTTTTTTTTTAACGTTTTGAGTTGAATTGTTTGGAATGTTGGAGCTGTGCCTGGAGAGGGCCCTGAAACACAATGCCCTGTTGCTCACAATTGTCTGAGCCTTTGAGTTTGGCCATGGTGAGGGGGAAGAGAAAGACGAAAATAAGGTCTGTCTTGCTTCCAGTACCTGTTAACCTTGGAACTTAAATTAGCTCAGACACTTTACTGATTCCTAAAATGAGTATTTGCATGTGAATTTCTGTATTTATATTTTTTCTTATGCTTATAATATGATCACCAGTACCTGCAGGAGCCTACAGGAAACTTGGGGAGGGACTTTTGGTGGAGCCTCAAGAAAGATATGGGTCAATGGTTTGAAACTAGAGTAGGGCAGGGTTAGATGAGACATTAGGAAGATTTTCATCACCATGAGGATGGTGAGGCACTGGCACAGGTTGCCCAGAGAGATGGTGAATGCTCCATCCCTGGTGACATTCAAAGCCAGGCTTGCTGAGGTTCTGAGCAGTCTGATCACAGATGTTCCTGGTCATTGCAGAGGGGTTGGACTAGATGGCTTTAGAAGGTTGCTTCCAGCTCTGTGATTGTATGATAGATAATAAATGATTTTTATTTGAGATAGATCATGAATTACTTACAATTTTTTATTTTAAAAACTAATATATATGGCTATTTCATCATCTTAAGACCATTGCTCAGCTTTCCAAAGCTGATCTGAAAGAAGTTCGCTACTTTGAGGGTGGTGAGACACTGGAAGAGGTTTCCCAGAGAGGTTGTGGATGCCACCTCAATCCCTGGAGGTATTCAAGGCCAGGCTGGATGAGGTATTGAGCAGCCTGATCTAGTGGGAGGTGTCCCTGCCTGTGGCAGGAGGGTTAGAACTAGATGGTCTTGAAATTTCCTTCCAACCCAACCCATTCTATGATTCTAAATCTCAGAAAAACTTTATCGGGGAAAAAAAAAGGGCAAGAAATAAGGGACAAATCACTCAATGCAGAGCCCATGCTGTTACAACCCTATTCATTTTCCATCTTGACCTCAAGAAGAGCACAGTCACTTCAGAGCTTTCAAATGATCCAGAAGTAGGATTGATCAAGCAGCCTGGTGTAGTGGGAGGTGTCCCTGCCCATGGCAGGGGAGTTGGAACTAGATGATTTTGAAGTTCCCTTCCAACCCAAACCATTCTATGATTCTCTGCCCATCATGATGAAAGTTTTCTTACTCTTTGGTAATGAGAAATGGAAAGCAGGGGCCATCAGGCAATTTGCCTGCAGATTTTTCACTGAGGGCTCGTTAAGATTATTTAACAAGTTAGAAGTAATTTGCCTCCCTTGGGGTGAGGGGAGAATTCTGATATTTTGGAGCTTTTTATCAGTCATCTGCGAGGTCAGAATGAGCGTAATTGGTGGCTAATTGTTTGCAAGAAACTGTGAAATACAATTAGGAGGAGTTAGGCTGAAACTGATTGTGTTGATGAAGTGGAGCATAAGAAATACTGTATTAATCCTGCCTCAATACCAGGAAATGCAATTAGGATAATTAAGACTATCATATTGTAATTTGCTTGGTGACTGGATGCTTTGGCAGCCTCTCTCTCCTCTTGCAGGGTGGTTGGAGCAGCCTGTGCTCCCCTCGGCGGTGCCTTCTGCCACTGCTGCCAAGGGAATTAGAAAATTACTTTGTTTACCCCTGATGTGGGTGGTGGGAGATGAAGGAGAGTGGAAAAAGTGTTCAACCTCTCCTGTCTTTCAGCCACTCTGTGGTCACAGTATAATTTTACAGCTTGTTCTTCTTATGTTGGTTAGTGAGGCTTGAAGCCCTGTCTGCAAGCTAAGGAAAATGGAAGGTTTGGGACTTCTGTGTTGTGTTTCTTAAACATTCAGGTCTTTCTAAAACAGAGTTTCACCAAATAAGGTCCTAAAGTTGTAGTTTGTCTGCTGGTGGCTGCCTATCCTGCTTCAATGACAACCATAAACCTCCCTGCCATCATCTATTGATGGTGTTTTGGAGGTTCCAACACCCACAGAGGTGATGGCAGGGGACCCCATTAAGTACCACCACATTGTGACTGCAGTTACAGGAGATAGAATAGTTTGGGTTGGAAGGGACCTTAAAGATCATCTAGTTCCAACCCCCTTGCCATGGGCAGGGAAACCTCCCACAAGACCAGGTTGCTCAATGCCTCATCCAGCCTGGCCTTAAACACCTCCAGGGATTGAGGGGGCATCTACAACCTCTTCCAGAGACTAATGACACTCACAATGCAGAACTTCTTTCTTCTATCCACTCCAAATCTCCTCTCTTCCAGTTTACATCCATTACTCCTAGTCCTGCCATCCTGGATTCTATTAAAAAGTTCTACCCCAGCCTTCCTGTAGGTTGGGGAGATGAATTCAAGAGATGAGGATTGCAATTAGATTCTCATTTATAATATATAATATATCCTGAAAAGCAGATAAATAGATTTATTTTATATTACTTAGGTTGGTAGGGACCTTACAGATCATCTATTTGTATTTAAGTAAACTTAAGTGTGTTTAAATGGACTTTTGGGGCAAGAAGCTCCATGCTGGTAGGAAAAAAAACTTTTACAGCTATGGACCAGCAGTCTTAAATTAGCTATTTTTGTTAAATATATATTACTGGAGGCTTTGGTTTGCCATGTGCCCAAATCAGAAGAAAATTGGTATGTAGCATAGCTGTTATTGTTACTGTTTAGATGTCACCCCTGTGAATAGAGGCAATTAAGGGATAATCAGCATAATGCCTACTTTGAGCTCTTCTTAATGGTTTAATTGCTTCTCAGACTTAAATAAACACTTTATGCTTGTTTTACCAAACTTTCCCTTGGGATCTCCTCACGTGGAAGCCTGTGTGTGCCTGTCTAAACGTTAAGAATAATCAGTTATTTAATTAAGCTGCTCTCTCTTGTGAGAGATTCTGTGTTCTTAGGAGCTGTTCAAATAACTCTGTCAGAAGAGAGCAGGTGGGAGAGATAAGGAAGTTGTCACTTGGAGGATGAATGAGCACATTAATGACCTGGATTGTTATTCCAGGGTCACCTGGGTGTCTCTCCTTTGTGTGCTATCATGCAGCACACCCAAAACTTCATGTATATATTGATTTTTTTTCCAAATTTATCCAGGGAAGCTGTTGCTGCCCCATCTGTGGAGGTCTTGGAGGCCAGCTGGGGCATGGCTTTGAGCAACCTGGGCTGGTGGGAGGTGTCCCTGCCCAGGTCAGGGTATAGGGGTAGATGGTCCTTAAGGTCTCTTCTAACCCATCCCACTCCTCTATTCTGTGATGTGCTTGGAAGGCAATAAGGAAGCTGTACTATCTGATTTATTTGATCCTTATTATTCTATTTTCATTCTGTGTATTTATTATGTTTTAAATACTTTCTCTGGAGATAAGAAAGAAATTCTTTACTGTGAGGGTGATGAGACACTGAAAGAGGTTGCTCAGAGAGGTTGTGGATGCCTCCTCAATCCCTGGAGGTGTTTAAGGCCAGGCTGGATGAAGTATTGAGCAACCTGGTCTAGTGGGAGGTGTTCCTGACCATGTGAAAAGGGGTGGAACTGGATGATCTCTAAGGTCCCTTCCAGCCCAAACCATTCTCTGATTCTATACTGAGTATCAGTGAGCATGTCAGAAGTGCAGAAAACAGTAGAAGAAAAAGCTGTATAATCTTTTGAAGCCCTCACAACTTTGTGAAGAATACTTGTAAGAGATGCTCAGTATCTTTTTTATTTTTTTAATTATCTGTGTTTCTAGAAACTCTCTGCTCTGAACTTGGGTTCACTTCGGGTTGTAGTGGAATTTCTGCTCACTGAAGGCCTGTCCAACCTGGCTTTGGGTTTAGGGTGTCCCCTGCCTGGGAGTAACATTATTTAGTGCAAGAATTGACTCTTTCCCCAATATTTTCCCAGCAGAGACATCTTGGCTTACAAAATGCATTTGGGGAGAGTGTAGTTACTATGTAAAGGGGCTCCCTCCTTCCTGCATTTGCTGTGTTTGATGGATTTCCTTACAATGGTATAAAATTCTGAATTAATTTATGTACTAGTTAAGATTAAATTTAAATTAGCCTGTCCTGAGTGTCTTAATTCCCTGTCTTCTTACATACCTTGTGGTCCCATGCAAATTGCTGTGTTTCAGATGTAGCCTCCACTTCCTAATACTATTTGTAAATTTAAATGCTAAAAATATATATATATATATAATAATAATGCTATATAAATATATATCTATAAACAAAATATCTAACCTGGTGGTATTTTGAAGCCAGTTGCAATGATAAATTATAATCTCTCCAATTAATACTGTAAATATTGGTGTGTGGATGATATTGATGTACAAATGAGGGTGTTTTTATTTAGGACCAGGAGATAGGTACTGGGAGACTTCATGCTTTCGATGAGCTTATAAGCAAAGGCAGAACCTCTAGGCAACCTCAGAAGTTGTCTTTGGAAACCTGATTATCTCTCAGAAGTTATTCAAGTGAAAGAACTTGTGGTGAGGCTTGTGGAGGCGAGAGACATCATAATTATGGCTGTAAATACTAATGGTGTTACAGGGATTCCACTCAAGCAAGAAATGTTTGTCCTGCAGAACATAGGGAAGCATCCTGAGTGTGTTTCAGTGGAAGCCATGTGTTTAGAAAGGCAAAAAATACATGAAAACCACAAGAAAAACCCACCAAACCCTTTTCAATCTCAGTCCTGCTTTTTACTTCAGTGGTTCCTTTACAAGTGATGCTGAGCTCTTTGGAAAAATGGGATGTGCTCAAAGGATTTGTCACTTTGTCTCATCTTTATTTGAACTATGGCCTTTCATATGTTCAAATAGCATAAGTTTACATTTTCCTCAGGGTAAAATCTAAGATGACAGTTGTTCTGTGGGTGAGCAGAGTGAATAAACTCAATAGCTGAGGGTGGAATTTAGGGTTTGTATTACAGAATATGCACAGGAGGGGAAAAAAAGAGAGGTTTACAGGCTAATATCTGGCATCTACCAATGGCTGCTCATTTGTAGCCTTGTTTCCATTCTATATATAGCTGAAAAAGCTGATGCACCAAATGGGTTAAGTGAATTAAGCAGTTATTTGAGCCAGCTGCTCTGCTAGAAATAGAACTAGAGAGATTTTCTAACCCAAAGCTGTGTAGTTGCAATATTACCATAGAATAGTTTGGGTTGGAAGGGACTTTCAAGATCATCTACTTCCAACCCCCCTGCCATAGGCAGGGACACCTTCCACTAGCCCAGATTGCTTAGTGCCTCATCCAGCCTGGCCTTAAACATCTCCAGGGAGGGAGCATCCACCATCTCTCTGGGCAACCTCTTCCAGTGTCTCATCACCCTCACTGTAAAAAATTTCTTTCCTAAATCCAGCCCAAATCTCCCCTCTTCCAATTTGCATCCATTACTCCTAGTCCTGCCATCCTGGACCCTGTTAAAAAGTCCTACCCCAGCCTTTCTGTAGGCCCCCTTCAGGTACTGAGAAGCTACTCTGAGGTCCTCTCTGAGCCTTCTCCAGGCTGAACAACCCCAACTCCTTCAGCCTGTCCTCATAAGGAAGATGCTCCAGTCCTCTTGTCATCTTCATGGCCCTCCTCTGGACCTGCTCCAACAGCTCAATGTTCCTTTCTTACTGATGTGTCTCCTCCACTTGCAGCTTTTAAAGTCCTTATTTAATCATTTTAGGGGTTACATTCCAAGGAACATTTTGAATATCCCATGTGGAGCATTATTTTCCATGCTTTGTTGTTATTTAAGATGAATTTTATTGAAGATGGTGGTTAGTCTTATCTGCCTGGCTTTAGTGAGGTGGTAAATGGGTTTAGTGCATGCATCTGGACAATTATAGATGGAATTTTCTTATAATTAAAAATGTGTTGAGAGTCATTAAGATAGTAGTAATTATGTTCTAAGTACAAATGCAGTTAGGGATTGAAAAATTGCTTTTCAAACCTAGATAGCCTTTAAAAGCTGGCAACACAGGTCTTGAAGCTTCTGCTGTCAGCAGAATTCTTTATGTTCTTGACAGTCTGGACCAAAGGTTGCTCTCCTTATGTGTTTTTCTCACCCTACAAGTAAAAAATTACTCTTTTATCCATGATTGTAGTTGGTGTGGGGGAGGTTGATGCTTTTGAGTCCTTCTAGAGACAGGCAATGTGACTAGAAGAGTTGTGGACTCAGCAAGATGAGAGCCCAGTCTCAGTGAATTTACCCTTTTCAGAAAGATTTTCTGAGCTCATAAATTAACTTCTTGCTTTTTTTAAAGTGTGTTTTTGGGAAAATTGAGGAAACCAGATGCTACAAATGTTAGCGAGCTTTGGTCATTTGTTGGTTGAAGTAACCTACTCCAAAGATAAACTTTAGAAGATAATCCTAGAAAATTTTAGTTGTGTTTTCCTTTGCTGATGTTCTGGACTGTTACAAGAATGAAAATAATATTTTATTCCTTGTCTTAAATTTACTTGATTTACTGGCAAAAGAAATTCTAAATGCTTTCTGCTCTTCTCTGCTTTTTATTCTTTCATGTTTTACCTGTAGTTTTTTAAGTCTTCCAGGATCTCTAATGGACTTTCTTGCCTTTCTTTTAATGGGACCACAAAAGTATGGGGCTACTTGTAGGTCTCTCAGCAAAATGTAATGTCTACTCTTTCTTCCCCTAATCTGAAATAGTTCTTTTTCCTTGCTTTTTTTCATTTTAAGATATTTTGCTCTTAAAGGCAGTTATTTTGAACTTTGTAAAAGTTGTGGTATAATCCGGGCACCCTGACCTGACCGGATGGATGACTCCTGCAGGAGACATGACTTCATGATGTTCTCTCCACCCCTTGTGTCATCTCTCACCATTTCCTCTGCTTGCTGCTGGCATTTCCCTGACCTATTGGCCTGCTCAAATGGGAGAACTGATCCTGTTTGGGGAAAAAAACATAGTTTTTTCTGCTGTTTAGTCTCAGCTTACACATTTCTGGGGCAAAAATGAAGTTGAGGAGGAGGTGAGAAGGAGGAAGGATGGAGAGGGAGACTTGACACATCAGTGGCATGAGCTCACAAACTTATTTTTCCATTCACTAACTATCTATCCTGGTAGGAAAATAACATGAATTAGGAATATGAGCTGCACACTACAAAGTTTTGAATTCAAAAGAACTACTTGTGGTGCTTGTTGGGTGCTTGTGTTGGAGGCTTTGGCCATGTCCTACTTTTCCTAAAGACATGGCTGGGTTTGGAAAGCCTCCAAAGGTGCTTGAAATAGTTTTCACCAAAGTAAAATGGTATCATCTTCCTGAACGGATGTATTCTTGAGATGCAAGGTAACTTCTAAAGGGGTTGGGGTTGTTCAGCCTGGAGAAGACAAGGCTCGGGGGGACATCATAGTAGATTTTCACTATCTAAAGGGGGATACAGAAAGGCTGGGGTAGGTCTTGTTAATAGGATATGAGATGGAAGGACTAGGAGTAATGGATGCAAGTTGGAAGAGGGAAGATTCAGGCTGGAGATAAGAAAGAAATTCTTTAGTGTGAGGGTGGTGAGACTTTGGAACAGGTTGCCCAGAGAGATTGTTGATGCCCCCTCAGTCCCTGGAGGTGTTTAAGGCCAGGCTGGATGAAGCATTGAGCAACCTGGTCTGCCCATGGCAGATGCTCTTTAAGTCCCTTCCAACCCAAACCATTCTATGATATATTTTTATTGAAGAATGAGATGGTAACCAATCATCTGTACAACTTTGGTGTTAAGGGGTGTTGCCACAAAGCCTTGCTTGAGTTTTGAGCAAATTTGCTCTTACTCTGCCAAATGCTGTTGATAGTTTTGATCCTGCAACCTCGAGAATTAAGGTAATTGAAATCTGCTCCATTTTTAATGACCATCATTTAATTTTAGAAACTTTTCCTTAATACAGTTGTCTGCATCTGGTGCTTGGTTTGTCAGGGCTGGCTTGTAGCCCAGGTAACCATAATCCTTATCTCTGGCATCCTGTTAATTATGGGGTTGTTACTTGGGAGATCTTGGTAAAAAAACTGCTTGAGGGATGAATTGTTTGAGGCCACTGGACGTTAAGGCAGGGAATACAAATATTTAGATCACTAAAATAAAAATTTATTTTCTTGCATGTTCTTTTTAGTGCATTTCCCAAAACTTACCTTTGTTGCCTCAAAAAGGTGTGAAAAAATCTCATCTTCTTAAAGATTTTGATTTATTGTGTTTGGGCTGCCTTGAATTATCTCCATTTGGTAGGTCATTACTTTATGCCATCACTAATGGCTCAATCTGATGCTCATATTGGTTTAGTGTGTTCACAAAACCCTTCTTACCTTGAAGAATCCTGTCTGGCAGCCAACTTAGAGCAGAAAAAATCTTTGCACCCATATTTATGCTCTGTTTATTCATAATTATTCACTGACTGGTGTAAGAACTTTCTCCTACCTGGAGGAGCCAGTTGCTTCTTGAGGAGCAGCTTTTTGGTGGCCCTGGTGGTGTGTGGTGCTCACAACTACTGTGAGCCTAAAGGTATGACAGATGTCATGCAGGGTGCTGTATGGACCCGAATACTTTAAATCTGCATCTTTCTTAATCTGCATGTAAGCCAGAGAAGCATCTAAATTATCTAAATTTGGCATTTGAGTAGAAACACACTATCTGTGCTAGTAATTTTTGCCCAAGAGATTGATTTGCATTTGCAAAGGTGAAAATGTGCCCATCAGTTGTTTTTATCTGCCCTTGAATGAGAGCACTTCAAAAACACCCATCCAAATAGAAGCTTTGCATCCATCTCAATTAATTTTCCTTTCCAATTGACTCTTCTTTCCCCTTCTTATGCTTCTGCTTGAACACTGGACAACCTCTTAGTGGCCTGAAAGTGTATTCTTGGTACTGATGGAGGGGTTTTTTTAGGATAAAATATTGCTATTTCAGTGATGCATATACTGTCCTGTCCCATTAACTGCTGTTCTGTAGCCAGTGGGGACAGATGTTCATGTTACCTGCAGACAAAGAGTGGCTCCTGGCAGACTTTAGGGGCAGGGGGAGCCGGCTCCCACCTGGGCTCTCACACAAAGGCTCTCTCTGTCTTTGCTTTTTTTTTTTTGCACCTCCACAGAATCTGAAAGCTGAGCTCTGTGGGGAAAACAGACCCAAATTCCACCTTGGGTGTTTCAAAGGGGAGCAGTTGGTGCACCTGCAGCCTGGGTGTAGACGTTATCGTGCAGCTCCCATCTCTGTAGAATCAGGGTTCAGCCTTTTCTGTTTGAAGTGACATCCTAAGAAGGAGCTTTTTTTGGTGTAATGTCACTCTGGGATGTGACAAGAAGGTACGTAACAAAAGCTATAACCTTGAGCATTGAGGTGTTCTGCTGACTTTTAGTTAGCACCAGTAATAATTTATTTCAAGGGAGGTGATTCTGCTTTCCTTCTCTACTCTGATGAGACCCCACATGGAGTACTGTGTCCAGCTCTGGGGCCCTTGGGGACATGGACCTGTTGGAGCAGATTTAGAGGAGTCCATGAGGATGCTCAGAGGGCTGGAGCACCTCTGCTGTGAGGACAGGCTCAGAGAGTTGGAGTTGTTCACTCAGTCTGGAGAAGAGAATGATGCAGAGAGATCTTATAGGATCAAAGAATGGTTTGGGTTGGAAGGGACCTTCAAGATAATGTAGTTACAACCCCCCTGCCATGGGCAGGGACACCTCCCCCTAGCCCAGGTTGCTCAGTGCCTCATCCAGCCTGGCCTTAAACACCTCCAGGGAGGGGGGACCCACAATTTCCCTGGGCAGCCTCTTCCAGTGTCTCACCACCCTCCCTGGAATTTCTTTCTTATATCTAGCCCCTTGTAGACCCTTACTGTCCTTGAAAGGCTACAGGAAAGATGAGGAGGGGGCTCTTGATCAGGAAGGGGAGCCATGGAATGAGGAGGAGAGATTTTAAACTGAGAGAATATGTAGATTAGCTATCAGGAGGAAATTCTCTATTCTGAGGGTGGTGAGACCCTAATCCAAGTTGCCCAGAGAAGCTGTGGCTGCCTCATCCCTAGAGTATTTCAAGCCCAGGCTGAATGGACCTTGGTGCAGCCAGGGCTGGNCCCTTACTGTCCTTGAAAGGCTACAGGAAAGATGAGGAGGGGGCTCTTGATCAGGAATGGGAGCCATGGAATGAGGAGGAGAGATTTTAAACTGAGAGAATATGTAGATTAGCTATCAGGAGGAAATTCTCTATTCTGAGGGTGGTGAGACCCTAATCCAAGTTGCCCAGAGAAGCTGTGGCTGCCTCATCCCTAGAGTATTTCAAGCCCAGGCTGAATGGACCTTGGTGCAGCCAGGGCTGGTGGGGGGTGTCTCTGCCCAGGGCAAGGGTGAGAAATGGATGGTCTTTAAGGTTCCTTCTAAATCCAAACCATTCTATGATTTCTGCTTGAGAGAGTCCAGTGCAGAGCCACAAAGATGATGGGATTGGAGAGGAAAGGCTGAGGGACCAGGGTCCCTTTAGCTTGGAGGAGAGGAGGCTGAGGGGTGACCTCATTCAAGTTTATAAATATGTAAAGGGTGTGTGTCAGGAGGATGAAACCAGGCTGTTCTCGCTGACATCCAGGACTCAGGGAAATGGGTGCACAGAAAAATAAGAAAAATCTTTGTCAGGGAGAGGGTGAGTGAACAGTGGCACAGGCTGCCCAGAGAAGGTGTGAGGACTCCTCNAGTGCAGAGCCACAAAGATGATGGGATTGGAGAGGAAAGGCTGAGGGACCAGGGTCCCTTTAGCTTGGAGGAGAGGAGGCTGAGGGGTGACCTCATTCAAGTTTATAAATATGTAAAGGGTGTGTGTCAGGAGGATGGAACCAGGCTGTTCTCGCTGACATCCAGGACTCAGGGTAATGGGTGCACAGAAAAATAAGAAAAATCTTTGTCAGGGAGAGGGTGAGTGAACAATGGCACAGGCTGCCCAGAGAAGGTGTGAGGACTCCTCTGGAGACATTGAAAACTCACCTGGACACCTTCCTTTGTGACCTGTTCTAGGAGGGATTGGACCAGATGATCTCTCGAGGTCCCTTCCAATCCCTGGTACTCTGTGATTCTATGATATCCATGGAGGGATTTGTGAAAATAAGAGGATGATGATCAGATTTTCCTTAGGAAAGGAAAATTCAAGGCATGCAGAAGTGGGAACATTCTCAGCATCACTATCTTTATCCTAAATCTTAGCTCTTCCCTTGCTCTTGGCTCAGGCTGAGTAAACACTTGGCACCTCTTTGTATTTTGCCAGCGGGCACTCGCCTGAACACCAGAACCCATTTCGATTTAGGGTGGAAAACACACCCAGGGCAGGGAAAAAGGATTTCTTTTGACATTCCTTGAAGCAGAAACAGCTGCATTCAACTCTTTTTTTTTTTTTTAATTATTATTTAATTGAAAAGCACGGTGGCGTCTCCCTTGACAATCAAAACTACAGCTGAGCATGAAGAGCTGGGGCATAGTTGTGCGCCGAGTCACTCGCTCAAGTGTTGCAACACCCATTAGGCCAGGCAGAACAGCTGTATTCCTTACTAATAGAGCAATTTGACAAAACACCAACATGGATTTTTCCCACAATAACAGATGTGTGGAGCACACACGGGCCCCAAATCCTTCCTTCCCCACGTTGCCAGCATCTGTGCCTGGCCTCATGCTCCGAGGTGCGGTGTTGCTGTTCCCTCCTGCCAGAATTGGAAGGCATTTGTTTTTTAACTGTGTGATGGAATAGTTCTGTTGTAACTAACTGGGATCCAGGGGCTGGAAAAATTGAAAAAATTGGAAGAGAAGGGTCCTGCCTTACATTTGGATCCACAAAACATTAAGAAGCAACAGCATCTTGGGTTTACTGGCACAAGCTGAGCACATCTGAACTCCCTTATTTAGTTTTTTCTTATTTTCAGCTGTTAAGCAGATGATAAAGGATTCACGGTCTGTTTTACCCCGCCCAGATTCTCCTCCCTGAGAATGCTCCACTTGCATATGGGAAATTAGAAATGGTACATCAAAATAGTGGGAGTTTCTGGCCAAGGAGAATCTGTTTCCCTTCCTTCTCCACCTGCAGAAATCAATTTGTTACTGAAATCATAGAATGGTTTGGGTTGGAAGGGAAAGTAAAGACCACCCAGTTCCACCTCCCTACCCTAAGTAGGGACACATTCCACCAGCCCAGGTTGCTCAAAGCACATCCAACCTGGCCTTGAATCCTTCCAGGGATGGAGTAGCCACATCTTCTCTGGGCCAGTGGCTCACCGTCCTCACAGCAATATCACCCTAATATTTTCCCTAAAATATTAGATTTAGATTCCCTAAATATATTTAGATTCCCTAAATCTCCTTCAGTTTGAAGCCATCAGCCCTTGTTCTATCACTAAATGTCTTTGTAATAAATGCTTTTATTCCATGTTTAAATTTGCAGCTGAAGCACCTGTGGTTAGAACAACTAGCTTACAAATAAACTAGTATATAACAGAGGTCACCTAAATATATTTAATGAAAAAGAATATTGCTTTGGGGAGGTCATTTGCCTTTGAAGTGAGAGGGAAGGAGGAGGGTTAGCAGCAGGGACTATGCAGGAGCTGGGGGAGGTTTGTGTCTTCAGACACTTCAGAAATACTGCTTTGATTTATTTTTGTTACTTGTTAAAAATAACTAACAATCCTCCTTGTTGAAATGCAAGGTATTCAATGGCAGAATGTGATCATGGTTCCTTTTTTTAGAAGGCAGAAGGATACTTCTCTATGCACATCAAAGCAAGGAGACAGCAATTTCCTTTCCAGTGTCCCTGCTGTAATGTTTTTCTCAGCTGACCCTCATGCTGAGACTTGCTCAGTTTTTCACATTTTGGGGTTTTTGGAGAGATGTTTTGCAGATATTTGTCTTCATGCCTTAGAAACAAATAACTTTAAGACCTTGTTTTTGAATTAGGCTACTAAATTGGGCATCAAATGTTTCCTTTTATTTGTGGGAAAGAAATGAAGAGCACAGGAAGGTGAGATAGGCTGGAGATAAGAAAGAAGTTCTTCACTGTGAGGATGGTGAGACACTGGAAGAGGTTGTGGATGCCCCCTCAATCTCTGGAGGTGTTTAAGGCCAGGCTGGGTGAGGCATTGAGCGACCTGGTCTGGTGAGAAGTGTCCCTGCCCATGGCAAGGAGGGTGGAACTAGATGGTCTTTAAGGTCACTTCCAACCCAAACCATTCTATGGTTCTAACCCTGTTGCTCCAGGAAGCCTGAAATGAGAGCGAGACAATTTTGTGCCTGATTCACTTGTTAATCTGATCAATAACCAAAGCTTGGAGTGCTTCATTTAACTGTAGGAACTTAGTTTGAGTTGGACATCTGGGTACCTTGGTTCCATCCATAATGATGTATATCAAAAGGTGCAGCAGGAGGAAGGATGAGCTTCCTCATGGGCACCTTATCAGCTTAAAATTCTGACAGGGTGGATCTGGATAAAAGTCTAGAAAGACTGGCCTTCTGTGAAGCTGGGTGAGATGCTCAGTCCTTTCTCATCAGAGATCTCTGGGTGCAAGCTGGGGAACTGTGCTTGGGTGAGTGTTTTGGGAAGGATGTGACTCTGAAATAGTCTCCTTGAGTGGTGAGGATGTAACCATGGTACTCCATCAGTTAAATACAGGACAGTTGAGAAGGACTAGAAACTGCTTGAGAGAGTCCAGTGCAGAGCTACAAAGGTGATGAAGAGATTGGAGCATCTTCTTTCTGAGGAAAGGTTGAGAGAGTTGGGTCTGTTTAGCTTGGAGAAGAGGAGATTGGGGGGTGACCTCATTCATTTTTGAATGTGGAAAGGATGAGTGTTAAGAGGATGGAGCCAGGCTCTTCTCAGTGACATCCAATGATAGGTCAAGGGTCAATGGGTACAACACAGGAGGTTCCACAGAAATATGAGAAAAAACTTTGTGAGGGTGAGAGAATAGTGGCACAGGCTGCCCAGGGAGGGTGTGGGGTCTCCTTCTCTGGGGACATTCACACCCCACCTGGATGCCTTCCTGTGTGACCTGGTCTAGATGTTCCTGCTCCAGCAGGGGGATGGGACTAGATGATCTCTCAAGGTCCTTTCCAATCCCTGATAGTCTATTATCTTATAAAGAAGATTTTTGTTTCAGAAGCTGGTAATTTTGAAGGTATTTGGCAGCGTGTGATATAAAAGAAAATAAATCTCTTAGCAGCTCGTGAAACCTAAAGGGGGGAAAACAGAGAGGTTTCTAAGATGGTCTTCTTGGTAGCAAAGCTGTGAAAGAACACAAATTCTGGTTACAAAGGCAGTAGTTTCAAGCAGCAACGGTCTGGAGTCTCATTGAAGCCTCCAGCCCTTGCATGGGAACTCTCTGGTGGGATGCTGGAGAACTCCCAGGGCGTCCACTCCAGTGACTAGATGGGATCAATAGGACAATAGATCAATAGGCCTGGGCCAAGCTCTCAGCAGATGGAATGAGATGGCTGCTTGCTTTCATCACAGCAGCTGAGATAGCCATCATTTGTCAGACATGCTGTTGGCACAGGAATGCTGAAAGCCCTCTCAGAAAGGAGGGGGGGGAGAATCTTGTCTTTCAGCAGGGTCATTTTTCCCTCCCCTTGAACTTTTTCAGCAGATGGCAATAACATATTAATAATACTCAATATTCGTTAATAATAATAATTTTAAAAGTCTTGATATTTGGAACCAAGATCATGTGAAAATATTTCTCTGGTTGCTTGCAGGTTTTGTAATTTAAATTCTTTCTTCCAGTGCTCAGGTTGCCAGGAGAATGCGCCGTGTTCCTTCAGTAACTCAGCAAAAAAATGTGTCCTTCAAACTCTTCAACTGACCCTCAGCTTCATAAACAGGGAGAAGGGAGAAAAAAATGTGTTGTTTCAAAACAGGATGATATCAAACAAGCCATTCATTTTGAAGCTGAGGAAGAAAACAGGGAATATCTGCAGGTGGTCTCTCATGTTTTGGTTTTGCAGACCTCTTTTTTTTTTTGAGTAGGAAGATGAGGGAGCTGGACCAGCTGCTGTGGTAAAATCCATCCTGTGGGCAATAAATAGCCAATCTGAGGGGTTGTGATTAACTCATTTCTTTTAAAGTTTCCTTCCTTAGCGATGTTGTCAGCATCCTAAATGTATGGCATGGTTTAAAATGGTGTGTGCAACTGTAAATGAGCACTTTTGGGATGCTCTGATGTTCTGCCATCTAGTTGATGCAAAGAAGTGCCCCTGGCAGTGATTGTCTGGTTCTTAACTTCTTGCCCACGATTGTCCTTGAAGATTTTACTTTTTTTTAGAAGCTTTCCTTTGAAATCTTCCAGTTCTGTTAAGATTTTGTTTCCTGCTGAATATTTTGCATCAACCATACTAATAAGATTATTTACCCTTGGCGTTGTAACTGGTTTAGGTTTGGCTCTAAAATCATGATTCTAGAAAAAACCCTTAAAACTGATACTTCTAATACAGATAAGAATAAGAAACTCCAGATTTTATTTTTACTTTGTGCTTTTGCTTCTTAGTCTAGAAGAAGTATTGAAACAGTAACAGTTGCTTGACATGAATTAGAAGCTAGAGGTGAATCATAGACTGTATTGGGTTTGAAGGGAAGTTTAAGATCCCCTTTAAAAAGCTGGAAAAAAAAGAACATAGCAACGTGGGGGGGTGGATGAGCACCCCATGAGGTCAATTATGTCTGTTTGAAACAGTATATAAAACCCCTTAGTAATAAACTATTCAATATAAGAGTCTTGCAATAGGTTTTTGGGGTGAGAGCTTTGTTTTCCCTGTGACAAGAAGGAGATGGATGATACATGAAGTTGCTTCCTGAAGTCTTTGGCAAGGGAAAGGTGCCTTTTATTGTACTTTACATATAAACTCTGCATATATATCCATTAATTAGCATAGGTTATATTATGCTTCTGAATTTTTCAATATCACAGACCCTAATCCTTGTATCATTTAGTTGCTTAGACTTGTGCCAAATGGGTTTTGAGGCATTTGGGAATTCACATTCCCTGTGACGGATTAATCATGAGGTTTTTTAATATACTTTATTCATGGAAACAAAAGATTTACCAACATTTGTATATTAAACCTGTCTTCAGTAATGCATTTAGTTGAGGGAGAAGGTCCTAGATCCGTGTGCAAGCCCTGGGAGGAATAATCAATAGTAACCTTTAGCCTTGTGTAATTAAAGAAAAAAAAATTAGAAATAGTACTAACAGTTTTAATGGCTTCTCCTCCACTTCCTTTATGTATTAATCCTCTTCATTTTTGATCTTTAAATCCCAGCCTTGGGCTGCTCTTTGAGGTTTGTGACAGCACTGAGTGGGATTGTAGCCTCACTTTCCAGCCTTTTTGGGCCAGTGGTGAGATTTGCAGGTCTCTGCTCTTCATCTGGAGGCACAGTTCATAAAATTCTTAGAAACTTATTTTTATCTATTTTGGATGACTCCAAAAATAACCTGCACATCCCATCTGCCTGCTAATGTACCAGTTTGAGTGTGTCTAGGAGGTGGGGGTGACTCTCTGTGATGGATTTTGCAGGTTCAACTTTTGTAAGCCCTTGGAGGACAAAGAAAAAAAATTAAAATGTATTTTCACTGCACCTGTGTCAATGGGCACCTTATCTGCAATAACAAAGAGGGGAGATAGCTCAGCAGGCTGGTTCTCCTGTTACCCAAGTTCAAGCTCATTATTAATTAGTGTAAGAAAAGACAGGTTAAAGTGTAATTTCAGCCAGAAATCACATCTCTTAGTGCTTTTTCTTCTTGTCTTCTGAATTCTCCATTTTTATGGCTTTTCATCTGAGCTCCTTTTTAATTTTTGAGACGGTGCTTTTCATTTTCTCACTCTATTATGTTGTATAAAACATGTTTATAATTACTGTACATATTGAGTGTTCACACATGGCATGTATTGAAAACATCCTGAAAATATTATGCCAGATTAATTTATACAAAAGGAAGTCTGAACACCTTTTGATTTTTCTCTTCAATTAAACACCATTTCATGTAAATAATAATGTGTAAAATACTGTGCCTGAAAACAGCTGTGTGTTTCTGGTTTTATTTGTTTTTTTCTGCTTAGTCAATCTTAGAATCATAGAATAGAATCATAGAACGATTTGGTTTGGAAGGGACCTTAAAGATCTAGTTCCAACCTCCCTGCCATGGGCAGGGACACCTCCCACTAGACCAGGTTGCTCAGTGCCTCATCCAGCCTGGCCTTAAACACCTCCAGAGATTGAGGGGGCATCCACAACCTTTCTGGGCAACCTCTTCCAGTGTCTCACCACCCTCACTGTGAAGAATTTCTTTCTTATCTCCAGCCTGAATCTTCCCTCTTCCAATTTGCATCCATTACTCCTAGTCCTGCCATCCTGTACCCTATTAAAAAGTAGATGAGTATTGCAATTGTTCTTATTAACATATATTATCCCTTCAGGTATTAATAAGCTACTCTGAGGTCCCCCTTGAGACTTCTCTTCTCCAGGCTGAACAACCCCAACTTCTTCAGCCTGTCATTAGAAGGGAGTTGCTCCAGCCTAATAGTGATCTGTCATGGAAGAAACTAGAAAATACGCTGAGACTGGAATTCCTGAGCATTCTGTTTTCCATGAACTCTGAGGTTATAGTGAGGAACCCCCTGAACTAAAGGCAAAGTGGGTGAAAAAAGTGATTTCTCCACAAGACTATCAAAATGTTGTAGCTGTTAGAGAGCTTTAGGTGAGCCTAGAGCAGCCCCTTTCCCTTGATTGCTCCATTATAACCTTTTTGTGTGTCTTGCAGGTCTTTTAAACATAACATGGAAGTGTTTTGCCACTGGCATGTGATATTTGGGCACTAATCTCAAGGGGAGGGGGTTTGTTTGCAGAAGGTGGGTCTGAACTGATGGGAGCTCTAGGTCCCTCCTGGCACAGAGCTGGCCTCAAAGTATTTCATTTTCCAAGGGTGGGATCTAAGAACTTGTAGGTAAAGATGTAGATACCACCCTTCTCCTGTCTGGGAGCAAATCTGGCATGGCTGAGGCAGCTTTAGTCAAGAAAATAAGTGAAATGGGTGCAGCTGATGGGTAGTTGGAGATGACAGTGGCTTTCCAGTACCTGAAGGGCCTACAGTAGAGCAGAGGAGGGACTATTTGCCAGGGCATGGAGTGATAGGATGAGGGACAATGATTTGGAACTAGAGCAGGTAGGTTTAAATGAGACATTAGGAAGAAGTTCTTCACCATGAGGGTGCTGAGAAACTGGAAGGTTGCCCAGAGAGGTGATGGAGGTCCCCTCCATGGAGACATCCAAGGCCAGGCTTGCTGAGGCTCTGATCAACCTGATCTACTGCAGGATGTCCCTGCTCACTGCAGAGGGTTGGACTAGATGGCCTCTGAAGCTCCCTTCCAACTGTATGATTCTATGATGCTCAGCTATAGCAAGAAAATGAATGGCAGAGGAATTGCTGCATCTTTCTCCTCCCAGATGGGTCACTGGTTGCAGTGTTAAACAAGATAAATGCAGTCTTTCCCCACAATTAATAGCAAGTATGAGAATTGAATGCACATTCAAGCTTTTATTAATAGAGGAGACCTTTCCACTTAATGCCCTCTGGTATTTTGCTGTGAAATGGGATCTCTTTATTTCAAAGCCATTCAGGCCATCCTTGCTTCATCTTCATCCTTATTTTATCTACAAAATGACACAGACTTTTATTCTTGCAGGATGCTTTAGACAACCCTAATTGGGATTTCAGTGACTGTTGCCCTGCTGCTGACATGATGGTGCTCAAGCATCCCAGGAATTCTAAACACGGAGTTCCTAGGAAATGCAAACTCTTGCTGTGTTTTTATTTTTTGGTAGCAGCAAAAAAAATTCTCTGGGCATTTACATAACTGCCACAAATATTTGCCTAAAATCTGTAATTACTGGCTTTTAAAACAAAAGGCAGAAAATCCCTTTTATTTACAAAGGAGTTGAAGTGGTTGGTAAATGTTCTGTGGAGTCACAAAGGGGTATTAGGATGAGACTGCTGAATATTTCATATGTTTAATGCAGACCTGTCACCATCAATAGCTTTGACACCATTAAAAGCTTTGCTCACTCAAAAGGCAAGAATTAATAAACAAAATGAGTTTTTAAATATCAGAGGGAAAGCCTTTAGGTTTTTTTGTGGCTTGTTTTATTTTTTTTTCAAAAAAAAAAAGCATGGATCATTTTCTCTCCAGCGTGTGTGTAAATGGTTTTGTGCTGAGAAAGTGGTTTTCATATTTATTCATGATTTGACAAAGTAACAGCTGTTTAATATAAATAGAATTAGGGGAATAATTTAGCTCTAAGCCATTTTCCTATATGAAAATATAGTTTCTGTGCTCTTTGATATAACCCTTGTAGAATGAGGACTGCTTTTAGGATGAGGGCTGAAAATTCAGCTGGTTTTGTTGTCTGAGGTTGTTTTTTGTGTTTGAAAATTGCAAGATCAGTTCCAACTACTCCCTGGGGGTGATTTGTTTTCATTATTGGTGGGGGGGGTTGTCCCCTTTTCTGGTCTAAAAAAGCCCTGCCAAAGGGCTTGATGGCAGGATGGGGACAACCTGCAGCCCTGCAGATCCACAAAACTTCATGTCCAGTGTCTAATGAAGCTCCTCAGATTGAATTTATTTTTTTTCCCCCCTTCTCATATTGTGCTTTTCCAGTTTGCTTTGGAAGCCTGCCTGTTCCCTCTGTGTGTGAGATGATTGCAGGTCTCTTGTGACACCCCACCTGGAGTACTCTGTCCAGCTCGGTGTCCTCAGCAGAAGAAGGACATGGAGCTGTTGGAAAGGGTCCAGAAGAGGTCCATGAGAATGCTGTGAGGGCTGGAACACCTCCCCTACAAAGCCAAGGCTGAGAAATTTGGGGTCTGAGGAAACATCATAGTGTCCTCCTTCCTGAAGGGGCTGCAGGAAAGCTTTTTGCCAGGGCATGGAGCAATTGGACAAGGAGCAATGGTTTGGAAGTAGAGCAGGGCAGGGTTAGATTAGACATTAGAAAGAAATTTTTCCCCATGAGACACTGGCACAGGTTGCCCAGAGAGGTGGTGGAGACCTCATCCCTGTAGACATTCAAGGCCAGGCTTGATGATGCTCTGAGCAACCTGATCTAGTGCAGGATATCCCTGCTCACTGCAGATTCCTTGGAAGGAATCTTCAAAGGCCATGATTCTATGATTCTCTCTCTCATTTAAAAACTAGGAAACCTACAGAAGTGGTTTATAAGAACCAGAATGCTTCTCATATGCATTAAATATGCTGAGCAATATCTCTTCACACCTAGAGGTATTTAAGGCCAGGCTGGCAGAGGCACTGAGCAACCTGGTCTAGTAGGAGGTGTCCCTGCCCATGGCAAGGGGTTTGGAATTAGGTAATCTTTAAGGTCCCTTCCAACCCAAACCATTCTATGAATAGGGCTGCACACAGACAGTACTGAATAGAGACAACCCAAGGTAGACAGTTGTTGGTAACTTCATCCATTTTAATGCTGCATCATTAAAAGAAATGGCATTAAAACAGAGCTCAGATGGAGCTTTTGCTTAGCACCAAAAAATAATGGTCTTGTGCCAGCCACAGGCACAAACCAGGATAATCTTGAACTTGGAGAGAAACTGCTGATCAAAGACTTGATTTCCAAATTTGTTTCTGAGCCACTCTTGTATCCTGACACTTGAGAGGGAGGGGGTTGGTTTGTCGGCATGGCTGGGAGTCTGAATACCTTGTTTATTTAGTAACCACTGACCTATTTAACATTCATAACCCTTAAATGAAGCACAGGGATGCCTCTTCTTCTGGCTTAACCTATGAGAGCCTGCCATGCCTTACACCTCTGGGGCAGGAATGGTTTCATTTGAGTAGAAGATGCCTCAATCCAGTCAGCAGGTTTGTGCTTGCAGCCCAGAAGTCAACCAAATCCTGGGCTGCATCAAGAGAAGTGTGACCAGCAGGTCAAGAGAGGTGATTTTGCCCCTCTACTCAGCTCTGGTGAGACCCCAGCTGGAGTTACTGTGTCCAGTTCTGGAGTCCTCAACATAAGAAGGTCATTGAGCTGTTGGACCAGGTCCAGAGGAGGGCCATGAAGGTGATCATAAGGCTGGAGCTACTCCATCATGAGGACAAGCTGAAGGATTTGGGGTTGTTCAACCTGGAGAAGAGAAGGTTCAGGGGAACCTCAGAGTAGCTTCTCAATACCTGAAGGGGACTGCAGAAAGGCTGGGGTAGGAATTTTTAATAGGGTCCAGGATGGCAGGACTTGGAGTAGGGGATGCAAATTGGAAGAGGGAAGATTCAGGCTGGAGCTAAGAAAGAAATTCTTTATGGTGAGGGTGGCGAGACACTGGAAGAGGTTGGCCAGAGAGGCTGTGGATGCCCACCCAAACCCTGGAGGTGTTTAAAGCCAGGCTGGATGAGGCACTGAGCAACCTGGTCTAGTGGGAGATGTCCCTACTTATGGCAGTGGGGTTACATCTAGATGATCTTTAAGGTCCCTTCCAACCCAAACCGTTCTATGATTCTTCTGAAGCCTAGAATCACCTGAAGCTCCACTTCTTGCAGAATTATAGTCCTGACAGTGTTACTGTGGAAGCCAGTTTAGAGGAAATTAAATAGAAAGAAATTGATGCATTATCCCACTGGGATAAACTTGCATTTCTTGTGTTGGAAACAGTCCTAGGTATTAGGAAATGTGGGTGTAGGAAATTACATCTTTATACACAGGGGGAATAGAACGAACAGTGTTTGGATCTGTTTCAGGGTGGTTGGTTTTACAGGTAACACCAAACTCTTAAGCCCTCTGGATCTTCTTAAATCCCATCTCCTATCTCCTAAAATCTCATTTTTCTTCTAGTACAGATTGTCAGAGTTTTTGGTTGAGGCAGCTGTTGAGGACCTGCATAAACCCCAAAGTATTTATGTGGAAGGAGAATTATTGGTATGAAGCCAACAGAGAAAAATCTTTTTTTTGTTGGTTTTTTTTTAGGGGCTGCAGGGTTGAATGATAAACTCTTCAAGGAGATCTTAGCAAAGGCCCCATTTCTTCCCAGTCTTACCAGTTTGAGGCTGTTGTGTTACCGGTTTTTGTTATTAAGAGATTTTTGGAAGTTTGGCCCCCACCTATTGTTGAAAATAAAGACATCTGATATATGTTCATATTAGCAGAATATGGCCTGTAAGATTAATCTTCATAATTTTATAACACTAATTCCTTCAATGGAATTGCACCAGATTTACTCCAGCATGGTCAGTCCCCAGATGGTAGAGCATGGTCCCCTAAAGCCTGGAAATTATCTGATTATGGTGATTTTTAATGCTGATCATGAGTGGTACCAAGTATCCAGCTCAACTGTTTGAGAGCTTAAAAAGTTCTTTCCTAATAGGCTTTCTTAATGCAAGTCTTAAAATTTAATAAATCCAAACCATTTCATTCTTCAAAGATGAATATGGGCTGGGTAATTTTTATCCAATCTACTTCATTAAATAATTGTGCACATTTTGATTGTATCAACAGTCACCTGCCAGGTTTAGTAGCTCTCATTAATGATGTGGAGTTTTCAAAGGCAACACTTTGAAGAGAAAAAGCTGCTTTATCTTTGGTGTTTCCTACATGGAAGGAAAACTAATAAGAAGCAGGATTAAGCCTCCAAAAGTTGAAATCCTTCAAAATTTCTTACAGGACTTTGCCTGGTACTTGAATGTGTTCCTTTTATTTTTTATTTTTTTTTACATAAATAATTCACACTGTATTAATAAGTGTTTCACACTGTATGAATAAGTGTTGAATTAAATAAATTTCCAGGTGTTTTCTACCTGGTAACTCTTCAAATTCTTCTCGTGAGTGAAGGATTCATGTAAAACTGGCTGCCATCAAGAGGCGTAATTAAAAAAAACCATAATTCACTTAACAGGCATGAGTAGAAACCTTATATTATGTAAACTTTCTTACTTATTATGATACAGTTCATGCTGTTTGGGTGTCTTTGGGCTATATTTGCTGTATTTTTAAGAAATCATAGCTGATTTGTAGTGCTTAGTGATGTGTTTTAGGAATGGCTCTAGTCAGAGCTGAGTTGGTCGTTGGACTTGATAGACTTTAGGAAGAAGTTCTTCACCATGAGAGTGGTGAGGACAGGTTGCCCAGAGAACTGGTGGAGGTCCCATCCCTGGAGACATCCAAGGTCAGGCTTGCTGAGGCTCTGAGCAACCTGATCTAGTGCAGGGTGTCTCTGCTCACTGCAGGAGGTTCGACTAGATGGCCTTTAAAGGTCCATTCCACTGTATTTTTGTCCCTTTTTATTTTTAAGCTAGACATAGCTTAAAACTCCCTACTTCTGAGACACTACTTATGCCTTTGTGAGTCACTCAGGTTTGTAAAGTCTGGGAATTCTCCAACCTGGCTGGTGCAGGCTCATTGTACATGTTAATAGGAGCAGATTGATGCATTTCTTTAACATACTAAAAATAATGTTGCTTCCTGAATTTATGCATTGTGGAACTTGACCTATCTTTTCTAGAAAAATGGGCAACAATTTTTGCTTTAAAAATGAAACATGATGGCGTGTTATTACTTGTGTCTATGGTTTGGTTTTTTTTATAAGTCTGACTTGTGGAGCTTGCAACACCTCTTCTTTAGATCACTTACCTTCCACTACCTGGATAAAGGATGTGTGTCCTTCCTTGTGTTCCGGGTTGGAATCCCTCCAAGGAAATTTCATCTAGGAATTTCAAATGATTTATGATATCTTTCCAGCTTTGGATATTATTTCCCTGTTGTTCATTGTTAAATCAGCTCCTGCTTTTAAAACCAGAGCCTGTATCATCTCAGTCTGGGCCACACATTGGTGGCTTCTTAGTATTCCTATGGTGAAGGACATAGTTTCTTCCTCTACCCTCTCTCTTCTTTTGGAGAGTATTATGTATTTTAAGTGTCTGGGTAGGTTGGTTTTTTTAATTTTTTTTAAAAAAACCCAAATAACTTGTTGTTTAGAGATGTGGAAGAAGATAATTGATCTTAGCATGTCCTTGTTAGGAAAGAACTTGGTTGCTTTCCTCATGGTCTATTTTCAAAGATGATGTGGTTGAATCTTATATTAGAGTGATGTTGAATGCTATGATAGAAAAAAGGCTTCAGGTCAAATGATGTGACATCTTTAGGTCTGAAAGTGATCTCCTTGGCTGCCAGACTTCTGTTTTTCAGCTTGCAAAGCTTCTTTCTTAGCTATAATGTGTGCAGAATACAGATTGTTGAGGTATTTGCATGTATATCTCAATGCCTGCATTTTCCCTGGAGTAAATCATAGAATGGTTTGGATTGGAAGGGACCTTAAAGATCATCTAGTCCTTGCCATAGGCAGGGACACCTCCCACTAGACCAGGCTGCTCAATGCCTCATCCAGCCATAAACACCTCCAGGGATTGAGGGGGCATCCACAACCTCTCTGGGCAACCTCTACCAGTGCCTCATCACCCCCATAATAAAGACCTTCTTTCTTAGATCCACTCTAAATCTCCCTTTTTCTAGTTTGCATCCTTCACTCCCAGTCCTACCATCCTGTACCCTATTAAAAAGTCCTACCCCAGCATTTCTGTGCCCCCCTTCAGGTCTTGATAAGCTCCTATGAGGTCTTCTCAAGGCTGAACAACCCCAAATCCTTCATCCTGTTCTCATAAGGGAGGTGCTCCAGCCATATTATCATCTTTACATGTTTAGGTGTGTTAGTCCAAGCGCAGAGCCTAGTATAACTTAACATTGTATGGAACAGTGAGTAAAATGGGATGGAAAAAGACAGCAGGAAGAGAGGGACTGGCTAACTTTGCCTGTGAGGGTGGCTAATCATGTAGAATAATTTGAATTGATTTTTCCCCACACACACATACAACCTTTCCCTTATTTCTATATCTGGTGATAAAGGGCTTTTCCCTGAGTTACTTTCTGTTTGAGTTTGATGTCAGCTTGGAGATTAAAGATGTTTGTTTTCCGTTGGCTTAGTAAATCCAAATCCAGCCTTTTGAAGTCGGGTCATTTGAGATTCCTGAGCTGAAAAATCAGCCCTTTATTTGGTCATCTTACCCCAACACCCACCGATTTCCAGCTTAAATAAAGTGCTGCAAATGATGTCAGTATTGCCTGAGGTTTGTTTAAGCAGAAAGCTGAAGTCAGCTTGAACAAAACTTGGCAAAAGAGGGATGTTTTATTCATGGGGATGGTTTGAATACTGTCCCAGAGTTTCCGTGGTATAATTTCCTTGTGCTTTATGTTTGAAGGGACCCCCTCACCCCCACCTCATTCAGAGAGAATTTAGGTTTTAGGCTTAGGTTGAGTGGTGTATTATTGCAGTGTAAATATAGATTTTTTTCCATACATATAAGCTCTCCTAACATTTATGAAAATCTGTGGAGGGATGGAGGGGCTTGTACCTGAGAGACACAGCTCTGCCAGCAAACAGCCTTGGAAATTGGGAGGAAATGAACTAAATACCACAAATTTTAGGGTTCCCTCTTTTTCCCCTGCTCCACCTTCCCCTTTTTTTCCTGCTCCACCTTCATTTGCCTCTTGAATCTTCAGAAAAGGAATTTATTATCCCTCATTATTGAATAAGTGTGTCAAGGAGTTCATTAGAAGGCACTCCCCCCCAAATTGTCACTTCATGTCCTCTCCTCTTGCTGGGTCTGTTTCTCCTCCCCTTCCTCTCTTGTAGGACACAACCTCCATCCCTTCTTCAGGTCCTTTTGGTCCCTTCTCCCCACAGGTGTGTCCATCGCTCTTGAAAATAAGCTGTAGCTCACCCAACCCAGTTGAGGTGGCAAAGGGAGAGCCACTGGCTGTTTCTGGGCTTGAGGGATTTTAACTTTTGACAGCTCAATTCCCCAGAGAATATTCTGAATACATTCCATCTTAAGACAAGGGGGGTTTGATGGTCAAGGTGGAACGAAGCCAACAGGAGGCCGTGAAGCAGAGAGGTCTTATTTAATGCTGCCCAGGTAGGAGGGAGAGGGAAAACTATTGATTAATAAACTCGAAGATTCAAGGGATAATTATAGCTGATTGTGGAGCCAGGGATCAGGATGATCAACTTGTGGGGATGATGCTGTGAGGTGTAACAAAAAGAGAGTAGATGTGAAGATTAAGCCCTCACCCCTACCAGAAGAAGGTTTGGGAGCTCCTAACTTTACACTGATGGCCTTATGATGATAAAGGCTACACCTTGCTTTGGCAGAGGGTGATATTTTATAATTTAAATATTCAGTGTTAACTTGCTGTTACACTGATAGTCATAGCATGCTTCAAATTAGGAGGATTTTTAAAGGTCATCCACTTCCAGAGTTTATCATAGAATGGTTTAGGTTGGAAGGGACCTTCAAGATCATCTAGTTGCAACCCCCTGCCCTGGGCAGGCACACCTCCCACCAGCCCAGGTTGCTCCAAGCCCCGTCCAACCTGGCCTTGAACCTCTCCAGAGGTATGGGGTAGCCACATCTTCTTTGGACAACCTGGGCCAGGGTCCCACTCACTGATTTTTTTATTTTATTTTTTTTATTTCATTTGTTCCTCCCAATTTTCCAACAGCCCTATAAGCATTAGGAACCAGATCAGTGTCCAAAAGGCAGATTTGTAACATTGTCCAAAAAAATCTTAAGCTCCTTAAAGATACACTTAACTATAATTCCCTGGTATTTCCTTCTCCCTTTTTTCAGCTTTTGCCTTTTTTTTTTTGTGAATCTGAAAACTGAGTGGAAGGAGACTGAGTTATTTATTTATTTTAATTATTTGATTTTTTTTCTTTTTTTTGTGTGTGTGTAAAGCCTATTGAATTGGAGGCTGGGCACAAAGAGGTGTTTGTTCTGGAGCCTGAAGCTGATGGGTTGGGAGTGCTCCTTGCCCGCAGAGGGGGCAGGAATGCCGGTGTTTGCCGAGGGGATGGCTGGGGCTCACTGTCCAAACACATCTCCATATGCCAACTGGGAACATATTGCAGTCTCTGTGAAGCTCTCCAGCCCTTCTTGAATAGCTCCTCTTGTGCTCAGGCTTGCTGAATGTGAGACAGAGAGAGAAATACTCCTTTCAGCCTCCTGCGATGGCAAAGAAAAAAAACCCTAAAAACCCTTTAGTGGCCATATAAGAGCATTGCCTTAGTGGAGGGGTTCAGAAAATGAAGTGAGTTAAAAAGTAGGGATAAGATTTTTACCTTGTAGCTTTATTTTTACCATGTATTTTTAGCTTTAAACCTTTTTTTTAAACAAGAAAACATCACCTTCTCTTTATCTTGAAAAAATTAATTCTTAATGTATATTTTCAAAGTGCTATTCAGTTTGTCTTGAAAAATAATGTTTGCTCTCATAGTTAACTCTTTTCTGTGCCTGTAGAATAATTCCTTTTATCTTTCAAGCCTTCAGCTGGGGTTGGTAAATACACTTATGTATTGGAAAATTCCCATAGTAATGCTGGGTTGTCCAGCAGGACTTGGACAAAGCTGCTCCATTACCTGTGTGGCTTTGTCTGATATCAGAGGATTTTAGAAGAGCTTGACTCAATATTAACTCAGTGGAACTGATATTTAGCTGTACAAAACAGGTAACTTGATGTAATTTGGGTGAATAACTCTGAAAATTGTGGTTAGTCCTATAGTAACTTGAGGCTCTTTGCAGCACAAGTAAAATTTCACCCTCAATCCCTTCCCTCCCCCCCAGAATCATCCTGCCATTCCCCAACTATATTTATATCTAATGTAAATAAACAGGGATTATAATTCCTTGAAGTGCTCTGCTCATCTATTTTTGTTTTCAAAATGCTTGAAGAGCTTCTTTGCCATCCCAGAGTTGGGGGAGAGTTTAACAAGGCAGGAAAAGCTGATGTGTGGAGAGTCTGAAGTTGCTGGAAATTAAAAAGTGTTTTTAAAATGAAATGGAAATACCTTCAACTTGCTGTGTCCTACTCAGGGCTTCACAGGGAGCACACAGTCCTGCAGAAATAAAAAGAATCTGTTTGTTCCTAGACTTTTGTGTGCAGGAAGGGGGGAGGAAGGACTTTGTTGCTGTCCCTGTTTCTATAGTGACAGCTCATTCTCACCACACCATTGCCTCAAACCGTGGGCAATAATTTATAGGGAGAAAACTTAAAAAAACCCCTCATATCTAAGGATTTACAAGCTCTTCCCAGTGCATTATAAAGTGTAGGTGGGAGTTAATTTACTCAGAGGTTTACATAGCTTACTATGCCTTAATGTGCTGATAAAACATCCTGCTGTGGTGTTAAGTTCTTTATAATGCCTGTAAATGGCCCTGATTAATGGGTTCAATAAAGCATATGGTAATATGAAAATACCCTTAAGTACAAGATTTTAAGAAGCTTCCATGGAATCTTCAAGTGTGAATAATTAAATTGCAGTAGCAATTTTGACCAGGCAATCCCTTATCTTTTCCCATATATGTCAGAAAAGTGTAAAAAAGTTGTTTGGTTGCTGCCATATTGTCCCAAAATCTCATTTGAACCTGGAGTTTGTAGGAAAAATGGGCTGAATGTGATACCTGTGTGTGCAAGTTGATGATTTGTCCCCATGGATCTTGTACCCCACCAGCTAATGCAGGAGTGAACTGGGGCCTCTGGCTGTGGATTCTACCCAGCCTGGCAGCAGTGCCACCTCAAAGGATGACAATGTCACATGTTGTACAAAGGTATGGGGTTCATTTCAGAACATGATATATTTTTTTTCTGGGGATTCATGGGCCCAGGGAGGTGTAGACCAGTTTAGCCTCCAGAAGGTCTCTGGTTCCTACTGATTGGCCACACATTTGCTGGCATGGATGCAAGAGGATCCTGGAAAGTGTCTTTAGTTCATCCTGTCTTTTTAAGCCCTGGTAGCCAGTGGGAGAGCTGGTGTACAGCAAGTGAGACAGAATTCTGAAAACAGAATCACAGAATATCAGGGATTGGAAGGGACCTCAAGAGATCATCTAGTCCCATCCCCCTGCTGGAGCAGGAACATCTAGACCAGGTCACACAGAAAGGCAACCAGGTGGGGTTTGAATGTCTCCAGAGAAGGAGACTCCACACTCTCTGGTTCCAATGTTCTGTTACCCTCACTATGAAAAAGTATTTTCTCTTATTTCTGTGGAACCTCCTGTGCTCCAGCTTGCACCTATTGCCCTGTGTCCTATCGTTGAGGTCACTGAGAAGAGGCTCCATCCTCCTGACTCTCACCCTTTCCATATTCATAAACATGAATGAGGTCACCCCTCAGTCTCCTCTTCTCCAAGCTAAAGAGACCCAGCTCCCTCAGCCTTTCCTCAGAAGGAAGATGCTCCAATCCCTTAACCATCTCTGTGGCTCTGTGTTGGAATCTCTCCAGCAGTTCCCTCTCCTTCTTGAACTGAAGGCTCCAGAACTGGCCACGATATCCCAAATGAGGTATCACCATGGCAGACTAGAGTTGGAGGAGAACTAGTCTCCACCTACTGACCATGTTCCTTCTAATCCACCCAGGATACCACAGGCCTTGAAACCAACCTAGTTTCTGTTGGTGTCATCAGAACTTTGATGTGAAACACTGATTCTGGCAAATTTATGTTTTCTTGAAAAGCTTCCAACTTGCTTGAAAGTTGTAGTTTATTGGTTTGACCTAACTTTGTCTATCATTTTGGGTCAACTTTGGAAATGGGAACATTTCATCGTGCATCCAATCTCTGTATCATTGTAGGGCATTTTGCGTCCTTCAGAACATGACTGGGGTGCGAGTACTGTCACACAGAATGGATTAAAATCTTTAGTGATTGCTAATTTATGGGTTAAAATGTCCCTGTTCTAAATATTTTCAGAAGGTTTGTTGTATCTCACATGTGCCAGTGTAAATGTATACAGGTACTTGTGTATTTTACACACAGAGAAATGAGACAGGAGGCAAATCCTAAAAACACATGATGTAAGGCTGTATTTCCATTCTGCTGACACAGCAAAGTGCTCAGAAAAGATAATGTCTGTAATGAGAACAATATTGATTTAATGTGACTCAGATGTGGGGCAAAATGCAGAGCGACAAACCACATTTTTCAGAGGATTCTTTGTTTTCTTTTGCTGTGACTCTGGATGGTTCCATGACTTCTTGAATCTCAAGTACTGGGGGAGAGTGTTCGAGTGGATAGAGCTGAGTTTCTTCTCCTGATTCTTTCTCTTACTGTTGTTGAGGCTTTATTGGTTCATCTTTGTTGTGTTTTCCTATAAAAGAGGGTATTATGGAATTGCAGAATTGGAAGGGACCTTCAAAGTTCATTGAGTCCAACCCTCTGAAGTGAGCAGGGATGCTCTAGATGAGGTTGCTCAGAGCCTCAGCAAGCCTGGCCTTGATGTCTCCAGGGATGGGACCTCCACCATCTCCGAGCAACTTCTTCCAGTGTCTCACCACCCTTATGGTGATGAACTTCTTCCTAATGTTGCATCTAAGTCTTCCCTGCTCTAGTTTCAAACCATTTCTCCTTGTCCTGCAGCTCCATGCCCACAAAACAGCCCCTCCCCAGCTTTCCTGTAGCTCCTTCAGGCACTGGGGATCCACTGTGAGGTTTCCCTGGAGCTTTCTCCAGCCTGAACAGTCCCGATGTTCTCAACTTGTCCTTGTAAGGAAGAGGCGCTCCAACCCCCTTATCATCCTCATCATGGCTTACAAGATAATGTATAGCAGGATTTAGAGGTTCTGTCATGCAAGATGTAATTTTTATTCTAAGCTTTCTCCTGGCAAATAAATGAAGTAATTCTGCAGCTCTAGTCTTTCCCACTAGCTTGTATCTGGGATCCACCATGAACTGAAGATGTGTTTCTCCAGGGTGTGTTTTTCTCTTATTTCCAGACCAGCTGAGAACATCTTAACCTTAGAAAGTCTTGTGTGAAGAATGGAGGCTGGAACCAGAAAGGTGTACAAGTTGTAATTCCTGTAAAATTCCAAAGAAAATGACAATATTTTTTTAACATACGTTTTGGGGTTTTTTTTACATATATGTGTATATATATATTCTCCAGGGATCTTAGTTTTGATAGATTGTTTGCTTTTTAGCCAGACCTTGTGATGCTTGCAAATGTCAGTAATTTCTTGATGGGTAAAAGCATGAGCAAATACAGGGGAGAATGGTTGAGTCACGAGCTTTGAGGCCCAGGAGAATAGATCTGAAGCCAGAATGATGTAGCCTTACAGAAGCAGAGCTTTCTTCAAGCTCTGGAGATTCTGAGTCACCAGGACAAACTGTTTTCATTATTTATTTTTCTCTTAATTGTGTGCACAAACTCCTATGACTCAGAGAGATGTTTTCCTCACTGGTAGACAAATCCTCTTGGATGAGGAGCAGTTTTATCTCCAGGTATTCCTGTCCTTTCATTGCCACCAACACTTAGTGCCTGGCTGGTGGGGTCACTCAAATGATTTAGAAATCAAAATAGATGCTGTACCTAATAGAAACAGTTTGGTTTTGAGGAGCTGGAAGGGATAAAGAAGGGATGACCATATTTTAATCTGTTAAAGTCAAGGTTTGTTTCTATGTGGGCAAACACAGCCCTTGTTCTTCTTAGCACATACATTCCTGCAGCTGCAGGACCAAAGTTATGAAAATTGTATGTATTTTTTTTAACAATGCATTATATTTTACTGCATTTTACACCAAACCTATATTTTCTTAGCTGCCACTTCCCCTCCCTCCCTTTGCTTTGTAAGAAGAAATGGTGTAACACCAAATTCACTTTCCTAAATGAGACATCAGATCCCAACACCAAAAAATTCAGCTAATTCAGAAGGCAGGTTTTGGGGTTTGGGTTTTTTTTTTCAACTTAAGCTTTTTAAAAGGAAATCAAGAGCATTCCTCAAATAGCTGCAAAGGGGTTAAATCCCTTCTTCCGACATCCCCTCTGACTTTTGGCAAATTCCCAACCCAGCAGGTGGAGTTGTCCTGGTGGGTAAATCTCACTGGGAACCTTGTCAGCCTGGGAGGGACCTCAAAGATGGGATTATTCCAACCCAACTTCTCCCATGAAGCCTCCAGAGAAGAGACAACCCACTCTCCTGCCAGGCAGGGCTTCTCCTCTCTTGGGATGAACACATTGTAGATCTGGCAGCCACTAAAAGAACTTTATCTTAGGTTTGAAAATTTCTTAATAACCTCTGTGTTGCACCAAACTTTACCAAACTCTTCAGAGATAGGTACTCAGAGGGTGGTGACCAGTTGAAATCCTTAATCCTTAAAGGACAGGAGTTTTTTAATTGTTATTAAACTGCTCTTTGAATGTTTTCATAGTATGGTTTGGGTTGGAAGGGACCTTAAAGATCATCTAGTTCCAACCAGCCTGCCATAGGCAGGTTTTGGGTTGTCCATTAATTCAACACTTTCTATAGACAACTAGAAAATCCTTTTACTGCATATGGAAAATGAGAATATATCAGGTGTGCTGTGGATAAACTCTTAGTTCCCCTCTTTTGAAGAGTATTATATGAATAATTAGAAGAATTTAGTTAATTATACACTATCTCTTTCTCATCAGTTTGATTTGTATAAAAGAGGAAGGTCTAATTGTGTCACACAATGGGATTAGGATTGTTTATCTGGGGACACAGAGGGGAGATAAAAGGAATTATGGTTAATTTTTTGAAGGATGTTGTGCTGTCATCTGTGGAGAGGGCACGATTTAAAAAGAGGAAGGTCTATAACATGCTCCTTGCAGTGACATATGAGAAATGAAGTGAAAATGAGGGGAGGATGATGGGGCCCTTCAAACATTAACCCAGTGAGTCACAGCCTTCTCCATCACCTTCTAGGCTTATAAAGGAAAGCAGACTGGGGGAAAGGAAGTTAGTGCCTTCCCTGGGGTGGCCACCATGTTAGGTGAGAGTTACAGGAGGAATCTGGTGGAATAAAGAGGTGTGGAGGAGCCACAGTCAATGCAAACAGCCTTGTGTAGCCCTGCTGGGTTTTGTGGTGGGATTTGAGCACCACTTTTGGTTGGAACTGTGAGAAGTTCTGAGCATGGCAGCAAAGCAGGACTTTTAAATATGAGATATGGAAAAAAAGCTTTAAAAATGAGGTTTCTTTTGTCTGTAGAGAGGAAAGATATAAAGGGAGATGGGGTAAAGCAAAGAGGGATGGGTTGAGTTTTCATAAAAGGCAGTTGGAAAGATGATAATGTCGTGTTCCTCCTAATGGTCAGGATGGAGAATCAACAAGAAGAAATTAGAGGGGATTGAAATTGAAGTTGGACACATTTCCAACACAGGCAGTGAAAGCCAGGGATTTAGTGGAGCTTTGGTCACTGGAGCTTCTGAAGAAAAAACTGGGTAGTGTCAGCTGGGGTTGAGATGGTTCTACCTGGGGAGGGCAGAGCTGTGCTCCAGCAGCTCCTTGTTTCAAGAAGATATTTGATTTGTCTTGAACACTTGCTGTCCCAAGAGAAAAATGTTCTGGTTTGAGTCTTCTTTACTTAAAATGCAGCTTCTTATTTTGTAGTTCTTAATGATGTGCAGTGAAGTAAGAAGCAAGTGCCAAAGTTCAGGGAGATTCATCAAGGGCATCTCTTGGAATTTAACTGGTGGGTTTTTTCCAAAATACTGTAATAAATGTCCCACCAGAGAGGTAGAAAATACTAAGTATCTTGAAAGTTGCTTTTAATACTTAGTGTATGTACACATATATAGAATCATAGAATGGTTTGGGTTGGAAGGGACCTTCAAGTTCATCTAGTTCCAATCCTGCTGCCATGGGCAGGGAAAACTCCCACTAGACCAGGTTGCTCAGAGCCTCATCCAGCCTGGCCTTAAAAACCTCCAGGGATCATGGAGCATCCACAGCCTCTCTGGGCAACCTCTTCCAGTGTCTCATCACCCTCACAGTCAAGAGCTTCTCTCTTATCTCCAGCCTAAATCCTCCCCCCTTCCAATTTTCATCCATTAATCCTAGTCCTGCCACCTTGGACCCAATTCAAAAGTCCTATCCCAGCATAGATCTGTATATAAAAATAAATGTGCTGTTTTCTCTGTGAAATGGCAGTTCACCACCATGGCTCTATTAGTTCTTTCTTGGTGGTAAGCAGCAAATCTAACTTTTCATGATTACCTCTGTCTCACAAAATGGCTCTATCAACAGTGCTGATGATTCTCCTTCCCTTCCCACCCCCACTTGCTGAAGAACTCTTTTTTGTGGCAGGTGGATATTAATTACCATGTTTTTGATGAGCACCTTCAAGTAGGGGAAATTCAGATGATTCACTCAAAATTGGGATCCAAACATGTCAGGAACAATGGGACTCATCAGCTCTTGTGACTGGTGGCACTGTGTCAGGGACAGGGTTGGGATTTTGCTGCAGATTTTCACTGGCTGGCTGATGTTTCTCCCTGGGGGTGGACAGATAAAGAATGGCCATCATCTGCTTGTTGCTTTCTTGGGGGCAGGTGGAGGAGAAACGTGCTGTGTAGCTTCATTGTTGGCTGGATTTTGGGTCTGTTGTTGATAGTCCAGCCTTTTTGGTGTTGCCATGGGGATGCAATAATTACATTATAAATAATCAGAGCTTTTTCTTTTGCTGCTGCAGAAAACTGTGCAATTACTCCTGCCTCTAATGGAAGCCATTTAGCATTTCTATAAACCTGTTGCAGGAAATAAAACTTTCTGGACAGGAATGCCATGTGCCAGAAAGCCAACACGTGCTCACACACTCCCCAAAAGCACTGACATCATTAAATCATGTTGAAGAGCTCTCTCAAAATTGCAGAGGGAAAATAACATCCGTAGTTGAACTTCCATCCATCCTGAAGATGACCCTGTGGCTTGTTTGTCTTTCCACAGCTAAATAACTTCTCTTCATGTCAGACAATTGGTCCTGTGTCATGTGGAAGGGATAATATTGTCAAAGAGTGGTGCAAAACTCAAACTATTCTCATTTGGTGGCATTTGCTTCCCTTAAAGGTTGGTGTGTGTTTAGGGAGATCTGGTGGGAAGCTCGCTGTAGGCACAGTGGGAGGATGCTCATCCTTTTCTTGCCGCTCAAAGCTGTAAAAGTATAAAAACCTGGTAATTTTTCATGCTTTAATGACTCTTGATGTTCACAGAGCCCTTCTATTGTTCACAGGAGCTGGCAATAGTCACTCGGTGAGTTTCTTCCACTTTTTCATTTGGCTCTAGGATCTCCTTTTCTCTTGCAGAGGGCAGCTGCAGCTCTAGTGTCTCTCCTTTCTCTTCTCCTGGCAGCGCCTCTGTTCATCCATGGGCTTTCTGGCATATTTCTATCATAAAACAAAGGGTTATGCAACAAAAAAGTTAGATGCAATGAGAATTTTTTTCTTTTTTTCCAAAATAGAATAATTTTTCTATGTGTTGCCCTACTGGTCTTCAACAGCCTGAAGATTTATTGGAGCTTAAGTGTTGCCTTATGACCTAAAACCTCTTCTGCCTTTGGGTCCAGTTGCATTCCCACAAGCTTCCCGTGTGACCCTGCATCAGGCATTTCAACTCTTTTGTTTTCAGTTCTCTCTTTGACTTGTAAAGCCAAGGAGAACAACAACCCTGCTCCAACCAGATGTTCTGGGGATGGATTCGTGAGTCCTCATGGGGTAAAATGGTGCTGGGTCGCAGAAATGCTTTTTATGCTCCTGCTGCAGTGCTCAGGATGTTATTTTGGGTTGATGTTCCTCCTGAAATTAATGTCTCTGCACTTTCAGGTTCTTGTATGGTGGCTTGTGTGCTAATGGGTTCATTTCAGAAGTTTTCAACATGGTGGGTTCTTCCCTTTGCCTCCAACCTCCTCCTAATTTATTTGCCATTCAAGTGGACTGATTTTAGACAGATGTTTGTCTCTTGTGTTTCAGTCTAGACATCCATGATTTACAATCTGCAGCCCATCTGGTGGATCACCATGGGATGTGGGGCTTATTTTCAGTGCTTGAAGTATTGCAACACACTCTTTGCAAGTGTTTTTGCAGTAGCGGCCGAGGAGGAACCCGGCCATCAGGAAAAGGTTTATTTTAGAGAAAGAATCCAACTTGTTTGTTCAGATTAGGGAGGCAAAGCACTCTGTTTCTATTCAAAAAACAAGATGTTCCACTCCAAAATGTTGCCCAGAAATTGAAACAGTAGAATGATGTAGTTTTTAAAAGAAAAAAAAAAACAAACAAAGGAATAAAGAAAACCCACCTGGAAATGTAGAGGAATAATAGCAGGAGGCCTGAAGAGCCCATCTTTCTTCTCTCTGGCTGAACAAGTCCAAGTCTGACCTTTTCTGGGTGCTTCAGGGAGCTTGAGATTCTCAAAGATTCTTGTAATATGTAAATTTAATCATTTTTACTATTGAGGGTGGGTTGGTGGCTCTTACTCCTTGGAGTAGGATGGCTGCAGGGCTGTGTGTCCTTGTCCCTAGGTGCTTCTGCTCCCCTTCAAGCCCTGAAGCCAGAGAAGATGCTGATGCACAAGGGGATGATGTACTAGGCTGTTGAGGACCATCTCTGCTCTCTCTTCTGCTCATTAAATTAATTTTGTGATGAATCCACCATCCTGGCAGCACTTGAAGCCTGGTAGGAGAAGAGTGGAACAACTCCTTACCCTCTCAGGATTAACTATCTCAAAATCCAATTCATTTAGGTTTTCAGATATTTGAGAAATCAAATATTATTAATTCATAATTCCAGAGGGGATAAAAATCCCCTTCAAAATACACATGCAATGGCACCTCATCTTGTCACGCTGATAACTTTGGACCAGATCCATTTGGTGCAACTGAGATATTTTAATTCATTTCCTGGTTTTGTGGATTACTGGGTTATTTCTAAAATCTGCCCCAAACCAGGATTTGCCATGTGGCAGACACACCATGCAAAATAACTTGCTGCTGAGTAGGAATCTCTTGGTTACTGCATTAAAGCAGAACGTGCTGTTGTTTGACTCCAAACTGAATCCAAGTATCAAAACCAGGTAAAATAAACCCTTTCCAAGAGTCTCTGGAGTAAACAGCAAAGGTGCTGTCACGTAAATAAGCCTGAAAATGCTCCAGGAGCTGTCTGCTAGATGAGTTTGGCAGAGATTTCTGGACTATTTGGATGTGATGCTTGCTTGTGTGAGTTGCACATGTTGGAAAAATCAGCCAGAAGGGGGGTTTGTGCAGGGGCTGTGGCTGAGACATCCCAGTCAGGAGCAAGTGCATGTGGTTTGAAGTTTCATATTAATGATGATGATGCTCTGAAGCACAGAAACACTAGTTTATGTTGTATAACTCTAATTATAAATGCTTTTGACAGTCTAATTTGATAATGCCAACCTCATGACATACAACAAGGCCAAGTGCAAGGTCCTGCACCTGGGGTGGGGCAACCCCAAGCACAGATAAATGTTGGGTGGAGAGTGGCTTGAATGCAGCCCTGAATTTGGGGGTGTCAGTGGATGAAAATCTCAACATGAGCTGCCAGGGTGTGCTTTAAGCCTAGAAGCCAACCAAATCCTGGGCTGCATCAAGAGAAGTGTGGCCTTATTTTTTTCTTGATAATGTGGAGATGCTCTAATCTACAAATTTCTACTCCTAATCTGAGGGTCAAGGGTTCAAATCCCTGTCCAGGTACAAGACTTGTCAGAGTTCGGTTGATGGCTGAACTTGATGATCTGGAAGGACCCTTCCAACCTAGGTGATTATGATATTCATTTAAAGTCTAAGTATTTGGATGTTGATCAGCAGCAAATTTAAGATCTCAGGTCTTCCAAACTTCAGTAGACACACAGAAATTGCCTATTCCTCTGCCTTTTACAGACTTAAGTTCCTATCTGAATTAGCTCTTGCCTAGGGGAGATGTTACCCCTAAATTGTTATGATATTTATGTGTGAAAGCTCTTTGCATCCAAATGAAAAGGTTTTTATAATGTTTTCTGACACAGCCATGGTTAGCAGCTGTGGCCAGAAGGCTGGGAAAACCACTCCCTGCACCTCTGTTGGAAGGGGGAAGGAGATAAATGAAAGAATCCAGGATCAGTTTTGGTTTCATTTCCCTCGTCCTCACCTTTTTTGGTCCTTATTTGAGAGGAAGCAAGCAGAGGAAGAGGCCACATGTGTCTGATTGCCACCAGGAGCTTCTTTGTGCTTAGTTCATTGAGGAAATTGTTCCAGAACAGCTGTTCGTCCATGTGAAAATACAACCCCTTGGGTCCCAGCCAGGGTCAGCAAGCCCTGGGTCATTAGTTTGAGCAGAACCAGGACAGTTTGCCCTTCAGTTATCTCTACTTTTGGGTCAGTCACATCTCTTGATCCATAGAGAAATTAAATCCAAATGCTTTTTCCTGATTGGAAAGATTTGATACCAGTTTTATTATGAATCAGAGGGAGATTTTTTTTTTTCATTTATTATTATTATAAAATACTAATGTCAAGCTTGTTATAGATCTACTAAATGGAATAGATTTACTTACCTGGATGGATTTAATTTTCTACTTAGTTAACACAGTAGGTTCTTGTTATTAGGATGCACAGGTTTGTTAAATTTCAAAGTAAAAGTGCCTAAATAGCCCAATTTAATATTTCCCTGCTAATGTGGTGTGAAATGATGAGTCCATCCTTGTTTGCTAGAAACAGGTCTGAGAAGTTCCTGAACTTCAGAGAGTTTTCAGGAGGTGCTTTCAGACTGGGAACTTTATAATGGAGCCTTGGTGGGGTTTGCTCTCCAAATTGGTCAGTAGACCACATGCCAGTGTGCTGGAGCTTTGAATAATGTTCTAAAGTAGACATAATTTTAGTAATAAAAGAGAAGAAAGCAATATATTTAATTAGTATCAGGAGGGGAGGGAAAATGGTGGAGGAAAATGGTCTCTCTTTACCATAATGCAGTGGGGAAAGAAAGAAATGAGAAGGGTGTACTGCTGCAGGAGCTGAAATGCCAAATTTTGGCTTCTATAATTTAAGGAAAAAAGGCCAATTAGACTAAAGGGGTCTTTAATGTGTGCATAAAAGGTCACTCCTGAGCAAGGAATAAAGCAGATTTATTCCTAAACTGGTTTTATATGTCAAATTTGAAAGGTGACAGATTGCAACCAAGGCTATAATTGAATGTGAAAACCTTGGGACAGGAGGTTTTTCAAGTAGTTTATGACTTGATTCTTGAATGAATGAAAATGGACAGAAGAACTTTCTATCTCTCTGTGGCACAACTGCCCTCTTGGCAGGGGACATGGGAGAAGGAGATGGGAAGGAGGAGACCGGCTTTAATCTCTAACTTCATGTAATAAATCATAATAGAGAGAGGTATCAAATAATTCCCTTTTTTTTAGGCTGTGTGTGCAGGTGTTTGTTAAAAAGGCAATAGATCTGCAAAAGCTTTTTGGCCACCTAAAGTGGTTGTACAATAATTAGCTTCCGCAATGCCAGAGCAGCACAAAAGAGACAGCACGTGGCTTGGAAGAGAACAGGGTGTCAAGCTGTTAATTAGCTCTGCCACAACATGCACCTCAGCTGCTTCTTTTACTGTCCCTTCATTATTAACATGTGTTGAAATGATGAAAACTGTGTGCTCTTGCAGCTCGGGGACAAGCAAAGGTCTCTCACCTTTCTGGCTGATGGTTGTCACTGCCTTCAACCTGTTGGCTCCTCTGCTTTTCCTCTTCATTTCAGAGGAGTGGGAATTGTTTGCTTGCACCTGGGTTTGAGATGGAGCATCCCAACATCTCAATGGAGGTGCTTTGTCTTTGCTGTGTCAGAACTTGGCCTCTGACTTTGTCAGAGCTCTTCTGGCTCAGGTTCCTTCTGAGCTCAGGGACAGCTTCAGTTTCCTGACTTTGAAAAGTATTTAAGTGAGCTCCTTTCAGCATAAAAGCTTTGACAATGGATTTAAACAAGACCAGGGCAGGTTTAGATGACACATTAGGAAGAGGTTCTTTGCAGTGAAGGTGGTAAGACACTGGAAGAGGTTGTCCAGAGAGGTGGTGGAGACATCCAAGTCCAGGCTTGCTGATGCTCTGAGCAGCCTCATCTAGTGCAGGATGTCCCTGCTCACTGCAGGGTGTGGGACTATGTGGCCTTTGAAGGTCCCTTCCAGCCCTACACAATCTATGATTCTAAGGACTTCAGGTCCAGACAGGGTGTAATGGCCTTGAGGAACAATTGTTCCTAAATTTTAGGTAAAGCTTTTTTTTATTCCTCTCTAAATCTTGCCCATCTACTGGGCAACCTGTGCCAGTGTCTCACCACCCAGCTTCTTCCTAGTGTTTAATCTATACCTATCCTGCTCTAGTTTAAAACCATTGCCTCTCATCCTGTCCTTCACATGTTTTGGTGTTAAATCCCTTACCTAGAATGTTTTGGAGGTGGCTTCTTCACCAGTGAAGGTTTCCACGTTAGTTTGACCCCAAGTATTTTCATAACCCTTGGCCAGTGGGATGACTAGAAGGTAAACTTGCAAATATTGAATAGGGAAGTAATTAAATTATTTTTTCTCTTTCAAAGTAGGGAAAAGTTGGTTGATGTCTGAGGGTTCTCTTTCTTGACTTATTGTGTGTGATAGCCCCAATTTCAGAGGCTGAATCAATGAACAATTGTATAAACTATTTCTATTTTATTGAAGAAGATTTTAGCTGTGAAGATCTGTTTGCAAAAGTTCAATATCTTATGGCACTCTCTTTGTTGTACTTGGTGTCTCTAAAATGGAACTTGCATGTTCAAGGCTGGATTTCAGAGTGGAAACCATAAGCTTCTTGCTTGTATAACCACATTCCAAGGTTAGTCTGAATAGCTGAGATAATGAATTTGGTCTTTGTGCATTCTTAAATAGATAGTTTTTCACATATGTGAATTCTTTCTTTTTTTTTTAATAATTTTCTTTTTTTTTTTTTTTTTTTGGCTACAATTGGAAGCTTTCCTTGGGAGCTGCCTAATTCCAGGCCACACAGTTTGGGCTTTGTTCTCAGCCCCCATTCCTTCCACCAGAATAACTTCCCCAGATTTCAATATAGGAATTGTGGGCTGCTAAAGGACATATTGTGTTACTGCTTAATGCTGCAGAAATTGATCAGTGGGTAATATAAAGTCTGTGTTTTAGCCATTTTATGATGAAAATATTATTTCAATGGAATATATGGTAAAGTCATTGGACAGTGATCTTATTCTCAGAAGGATGGCACAAGGCATTTTTCCATACACCAGAAATTAGTGGAGCTGCTCATTTTCTTACTGCAGGCTTTCAAAATAAAGCTATTTTTAGCCCTTTTCTGAGCGACTGTGCAAACTTTTTAGCAGAAAAAAACCCCCAAACCCTAATATCATGTTTCTTTCTTTCTCCTAGGACCAGCAGAGGTTCCCATGATGTCACCCAATGGATCCATTCCCCCTATTCACGTGCCTCCTGGTTATATCTCACAGGTAGGTTTCTTCAAGAATTAAAATGTTTATAAAAACAATAGCAAAGGCTGTTATATGATGACAATATCCGTCAAGGACAGAGCTTTGATGTATGACTTCTTTCTCTTTGTGTGAGGAGTCCACATTCATAAGGGATGCCTTTAATTCTAATGTGACCATCCAAAGGGATTGGGAAATGAGAAGGAGCCACTGTAACTCTAAAACATGCTGTTGATCCTTGGTGTCTTCCCAGCACAAAACCCTTCAATGTATGAAGAGTAAATGTGATTAAATTCTCTATTTTTTTGGGAAAAAAAATGCAAGCTGTTAGGTTTGGGAACTCTTGGCAACTTCCTTGTAAATAACCACTTCAGATTACTGAGCTGGTCAGGTTCCTTCTGTCTCCTGCAAAGTTTAGAGCCTTTCAGGAGGAAGAAAAATGAGAAAGAAAAGGGAAAAAGGTTGATACACAAGAGTATAGCTGTGAAAGAGGCAATGAAGTGAATAATTTCACTGCTTTGAAGGGTGGATTGGACTGAAAACTTTAAGAGTATACAAAGTATTTCAAATATCCATAAGATGATAGAAGTCCATAAGATGATAGAAGGAAAGAGAAGTCCATAAGATGATAGAAGGAAAGAGAAGTCCATAAGAATTTTTAATGCACATATTTTGGGTTAAGCAGAGAATAAATGATGTTCTGGAATTCCTTCCCCACCCCAGGAAACATGTGAGCTTGTGTAATATTGAAAAATTGTGGATGGTGTCATAATTTAATCCCCCAAAACACTGCAGTCACTCTGTGGTATTTCAACTTCTGTACAGAATGGAAAAAACATGCCTAGAGTACAGGGGTTGCTGTTAGTGAAGGAGAGAAGGCAGGACATGGGGTGGTCCAGCTTTTCCATGCTCTTCCACCAGCCCAAGGTGGGTGGTTGGACAATGTTTTGAGGCAACATTTGCAGGTCTTGATCCAAGGATTGCCATAAATTATTGAACTTGTGGGTGATTCTCATTGATTTTTGTTTCTGCTCTTCTCAGTGGAAGTTTGAGAGGGGAGAAGTAGGATGTGGAGTGTCCTAGTGAGGAGTAAAACAATGAAAAAATCAAAAAGCATGATCATGGCCTCTTTTGCTTTGTGCAGTTGACTTGAGGGCGTTCCTCTGGAGCAGTTCCACCAGAGGTTGGGGAATTGCTCGTGGAAATTTGGCACCAAACCCACCCTTTTGATTTGATTTATGGAGTTGTTAATATGTGGAATCTGCCACAGCTATTTTAAGGCTAAAGGGCTAATTTACTGGTTTGGAGCATGGAGAACACATAGGACTGATAAGATTCCTTTTGTCAGGAGGTAACACTGGGGTCATGTAGCCACAGCTGTGCAACCCAAGGTCCTGCAGCTCCTGCACTGAGCAGATCCCATTTGGCAGAAGTAGAGCATGACTCCTAGAAAGAGGAAGGTCTTCAAATGGCAGTTAAAAGGGGTAGAAAATCCATCACATCCCTGGGAATGAGAATTTTGGTCTTGGGGACATTCTGTACTCTAGGAGGGATGTCCTCCAAAGCAAGCTTTTTGCCACAGACTCTTTGTTTTCACATGATTGATTGCTCACAGAGCTCCTCCATGTATTTTGTAGGCTATGACAGGACATCCTTTATCAGGGTGATCCTCCCCAACACTCTGAACATTAGGCAAGTTGCACACAACTCACTCCCATGGAGCAAACTATAAAGGGAACATCCTTTTAAGTTCATGGGTATTGATTCTGAAGATCATTCTGCATTTAAAATCACAGAATTTCAGGAATTGGAAGGGACATCAAGTGATCATCTAGTTCCATCCCCCTGCTGGAGCAGGAACACCCAGATCAGGTCCCACAGGAAGGTGTCCAGGTGGGGTTTGAATGTCTCCAGAGGAGGAGACCCCACAACTTCTCTGGGCAGCCTGTGCCACTGTTCTGTCACCCTCAAGATGAAAAAGTATTTTCTCATGTTTCTGTGGAACCTCCTGTGTTCTGACTTGCACCCATTTCCCCTTGTCCTGTCATTGGAGGTCAGTGCGAAGAACCTGGCTCCATCCTCCTGACACTCACCCTTTCCATATTTATGAAGATGAATGAGGTCAACCCTTGGTTTCCTCTTCTCCAAGCTAAAGAGACCCATCTCCCTCAGCTTTTCTTCCAAACACCCCAGCACTACAGATGTTCATCTGTGTATTTTCAGGTTGAAGGTACAGGTTTGATGGTTGAACTCAATGATCTGAAAGGTCTCTTCCAATATAGACCATTTAGTGACACCATATTGGTGTTAGTGACAAAATATTTATGCCAACTTCTGTATGAGTAAAGTTCATCCAGATCCTCTGGAAGATCTTCTATCTACTTCACTTGGCAATTAAGCTGCCTAAATCCTAAAAAAACCCAAACAGAACCATGCCATAACAAGACTGCTATTGAGGTGACATGGCAATTGCACTAGAAAAGGATAACTTACCTGGTAGATGTTAGGAAAAAAAAAGCATATAATAGTGAAAATTTATCTCTAAGTACTATGTGGCCAGAGATAATTGGTTCTCTGTAAATATAAACTGCTAAAATTAGGAATAGCAATTACTTTTAATGTTCTGGTGGTATCTGAAGCCCTTAAGGGATTAGGGTTTCAGTGTTTCTGGGCTCTGTGTAGCAGACAGAGTGTTTGCTGATGAATTTATGATCTTCAAGACAAACAGTTTTGAGAAGATACAAAGAATTGCGGATTTCTTCTACAAATAGCAAAGTTTAACCTCTCTGCAATGTTAATGGATCAAACCCAATTTCTTCTTCTAGCTAAATTCCATCTTTCTGGTGAATGGAAGGAGTGTCATCTCCCAGAATGGTCCTTCTGTCACCTGCCCATCCCAAGTTTTACAAATCAAGATCTATTTCCAGTCTTAACCTGTGATGTTTTCATAGATACCTAAAACATAGAATATATAATTGATTGAATTACCAAATTTATGGTCAGAGTGGACCTCTTGGTAGCTTCTCAATACCTGAAGGGGGCTACAGAAAAGCTGGGGTAGGACTTTTTAATAGGGTACAGGATGGCAGGATTAGGAGTAATGGATGCAAATTGGAAGAGGGGAGATTTAGGCTGGAGATAAGAAAGAAGTTCTTTCCTGAGAGGGTGGTGAGATACTAGGCTTTCCTCTGGCTGCTGCTGGAATTTTATGGTTTCATCAGGAAGTTCTTTGAAGGAATACTGAGCTTTCTTCCCAGCTTCCTAGAAGTTAGTTCAGGGAGAGAAATCCTAATTATTTTAAATATTAGTTAGCATTGTGTGCTGCTATAGGGTTCAGGCTCTATGTTTAAATCTGTTCTGTAACATACTCATTATTCATTAGGTCACAAAATATGGATGCAACCTGGTCTAGATGCACAGATAAGAGCCTTCTGTCCTCCAGGAGGAAGGACTTTGAGGCTTGGAGTAGTAAAAGCTACTTGAGGTGTTGGAACTTCTGTATGAAACCAGAATATGGTCCAGGTCTAAGAGATTAAAGCACAGTTGAGGAGGGTTTTTTTCCTTTTTCAGAGCTGGCATATACATCTGTGCAAATCAGCTCTGGAATATAGGATCATAGAATGGTTTGGGTTGGAAGGGATCTTAAAGATCATCTAGTTCCAAATCCCTTCCATGGGCAAGGACACCTCCCACTAGACCAGGTTGCTCATTGCCTCATCCAGTCTGGCCTTAAACACCTCCAGAGAAGGGGCATCCACAACCTCTCTGGGCAATCTGTCTCACCACCCTCACCATAAAGAATTTCTTTCTTTATGAATCTGTAGCAGGGTCTTCTTATGGTGCTGCTGCAGGGTTAGATAACTCCAGCTAATGTTGGTGGTCCTCATCTGAGAATGGCAGCAGAATGTACCCTAAATGCAAATACCACACATTTATCCCTGTATTATTCCATCTGTATGTCATCAGCAAATTTAAATATATAAATTTTAAAAGCCTGTCTGTCATATGAAACTAAATGATGCTTCCTTCATGCTTTTCTACCTTGTGCATCTCAATGTATGGAACCAAAGGGACTGTAATTTGTTCATACGTGGATGTATTTTTAAGTTCCAGAAATGGCAGCAGTTTTTCTTGAACAAGCTTCAAGAAATGCTTGGCTTTGGATTAAAATTCAACTGGTTGACCCATCTCCAGAAATACAGCTCTGGAAAAATTATAAGCTGAAGAACTTTTTTTTGAGCCTAAGCACATTTCCACCTCCCTCCATCTGTTTTTACATGCTTTGACTGAGGCATCTGGGGCCAGGTTCTGTATATTCCCTGCTTATGGTGGGGGGGGGTTGGAACTAGATGATCTTTAAGGTCTCTCCCAACTCAAACCATTCTATGATTCTATATTCCAGAGGTGATTTGCACACAATGTATACACCAGCTCTGAAGCAGGAAAAAAACCCTCCTGAACTGTGACTTGTCTTGAACCTACTGTGAGCAGTTTGATGTTTTTGAAAGTGTGGCAACACAGGATGTGTTGGAAGGGACCTTTTAAGGCCATCTAGTCCAACCCCCTGCAGTGAGCAGGGACATCCTGCACTAGATCAGGATGCTGAGAGCCTCAGCAAGCCTGGCCTTGAATGTCTGCAGGGATGGGGCCACCACCACCTCTCTGGTCAACGTGGGCCACTGTCTCATCACCCTGATGGTGAAGAACATGTAGCCTTTCCAGAAGAGTGGTGCCAGCTGATTTTTCAAGCATTACTGTCTCCATAGTCATAGAATGATTTGGGTTGGAAAGGACCTTCAAGATCATCGAGTTCCAACCCCCCTGCCATGGGCAGGGACATCTCCCACTAGAATCATAAAGTCATAGAGCTGTTTTAGTGGTTTTAGTCATTCAAAGTGCTACTAGAATTGGTGGTGGCAAGTGTTTGTGCAGAAGGTCACATTTATTCCCAAGAACTGCTCTTATTTTGATGCTTTGTGTTCCTTTTCCAATTGTTTCACTCCCTAAATACAGGTTATTTATTTTTTTCCTCCTACCCACATAGTTATCACCAGCAGAAGTGACTCTCCCAGTGCTTACTGTGGCTGCCCAAGTCTCCAAGAAAAGCTACAACACTGCTGTGATGACCTTCTGATGCTAGTAATTTTAGAAACATGTTTATGAAGAAACCTGAAGGCCAGCCATTTTCTAATGGGACAACAAAATGTGAACAAACTGTGCTGCTCTAAAAATGCTTTTTGGTTCAGTGTGCTGCTCTGCCTAATGTTCCCCTTTCTCTTCTCTTTCACCTTCCAGGTGATAGAAGACAACACTGGCGTCCGGAGGGTGGTGGTTACCCCCCAGTCTCCAGAGTGTTACCCTCCCAGCTACCCTTCAGCCATCTCTCCAACCCATCACTTACCTCCCTACCTGGCACACCACCCCCATTTCATTCACAACTCTCATACAGCCTTTTATCCTCCTGTCACTGGACCTGGGGACATGCCACCACAGTTCTTCCCACAGCATCATCTTCCCCCTACAATATATGGAGAACAAGGTGAGTTGGGAGGGAAGGTGATGGCACCTCACACCCACCTTCACCATTTTTTGGGGGCAAGTGGAAGCAAAAGGGGGAAGAAATTAACTGGAAAACCTGGAGAGTGGTTTTACACGTGTGGGGTCTCCATCTATAACATCTAGAGCAGAAAAGCATTGGGGAGTGGAGTAATGGTGACAATTCTGTGTCACAACACTATTTTGCAGGAAAAAAACCAATATTAACTCAATTTGTGAATACAGTGGGAAAAAATACTTCATCCTGTGCTCCAAGCTAGGACCATGAGTCATACTGGTTGCTCTTTCTGTGTCCTGTATGTAAGAGCAAGGGACAAAATGTGTCAGTCAGTCCTGGGTTGGATATGAGGAAGGATGTGGATCCCAGCAGGACTTGCTGCAGCTGTTTCCAGTGGGAAAAGATGGATGCAGCTTCCTGTTGGCCATGATGTGCCTTCTGCCCCCCAGCTCTTTATGGTCATGGTGGTTTTCCAAGAGATAAGAGGCATTTTCTGGTTGTTACTCTGGTTGAGCCTTGACAATGCTCTTGTTGATTATTGATACCACAGCATGGCAACCCTCACCAGGCTATGAGGAAGTCATTGCAAGGAAAGGAGTCAAAGGGCCATATTTTCCTCTGACCTGTGCCCTGTTATGTCTCAACCACCCCAGAGATGGTCTTTCTGTGAACTCAAAGAGATCATTCACCAAAAAAACTAATCAGCAAAGCTACTTGAGACGTTTAACATGGAAATCAGTTCAGGATTCATGATTTTTGCTAGTGCTGAACAATCTAGGACTCTTTTTAAAGAATATTTGTTAGCCTTACCACCAGAATTAAGGTTCCAGCACCACAAATGTGCTGGAATGGGAAGGAAGAGGCAGAAAGAGAGAAGTGTTTATCTGTTGATGTTTCTGTTGACCCTCAAGCTTCATTTTGAGATGAGGAATGGTCCCTTATATTTGATTTTCTTTTACTGGGAAAGAAAGAAATGGGAAACTCAGGAAACCAATCAGTTGTTACTTTGCCAAACTGTTCTTTTGAGCATGAATTTGTTCAAAGTGGAGTGAAAAATGTGGGGCTGAACTATAGAGAAAAGCAGAAAATACTCCAATTACTGCAAGCTGACCTGCTTTAGGTTTGAAAGACTCATTCTTGGAGAGAAGAAAAGGGATGATTTTATTTAATAAAGTGTACCTGAAGCATGCACATCATATTGATGATATTTCTTGAGCTTTTTTTAGCCAGTTTTACCCTCTCAGAACTTTCTCTTCATGCTGCACTTCTCTCCTTAGGCAGGTGCAGTTGACACAATTCTGAAATAAATTTATATTAGACTATTAAATTACACATAATCAGTGGTGGCAGCTTGAAACCAGGGCATCTCAGACCCTGGGGAAGAAACTGCTAAATTGCTGTGAGCACATAAAGGCTTTTTCCTAAATCCTGATCTCCCTGGATTATTTTCCTCAAAATCTATTTCCCAGAAAAAAAAAAAAGGGTGGGAAAAACTGTTGGCCCAAATTTTTGTGTTTTTCTTCTTCACATGGGCTCTTGAGTTAGGAAATCTCAAATTTGTAATTGTAGAATCATAGGGTTGGAAGGGACCTTCAATGGCCATCTAGTCCAACCCCCTGCAGTGAGCAGGGACATCCTGTGCTTGGTGAGGTTGCTCAGATCCTCATCAAACCTGGCCTTGGATGTGTCCAGGGATGGAGCTTCCACCACCTCTCTGGCAACTTAAGTGTCTCAGCACCCTCATGGTGAAGAACTTCTTCCTAATGCCTCATCTAAACCTGCCCTCCTCTAGTTTAAAAGTAATGAATACACTTAATGCCAAAAATTGAGCAATCCTGCAGTGGGAATTTTTTAATTCAACAAAAAACAACCCTTGATTTGTTGTCAAATCCATCTCTGTGGAAATTTTTTATTATTTCTGGGGAGGAAAGAAAAAATTCAATGATTTTTTTTTTTTCTTCTTGTGCTTTAACCCTTTCTGCATCCTTTTTCCTCTTGTTTCAGAGATCATACCACTATATGGGATGTCCAGCTACATCACCAGGGAAGAGCAGTACAGCAAACCCCAGCACAAAAAACTCAAAGACAGGCAGATTGACCGCCAGAACCGCCTCAACAGCCCCCCCTCCTCCATCTACAAGAGCCATATTGGCAGCTGCACCACCGTCTACAACGGTTACGCCAAGAGCCACAACGGAGCCAGCAGTGGAGGGGGAGCTCCAGCCCTCAAGAAACCAGAACGTAGAGCCAGGAGCAGCCCTAAGTCTAGTGAACAAGACCCACATGGTAAATATGGGGTTTATTTATTTTTAATCCTATTTTGTTGGATCTGTGTGGAGGTGGGTGGTTGCTCTGCCTAAAATCATTGCCCACCCACACCTCGAGGCATGGAGAGTTGGGGTTGTTCATTCAGTCTGGGGAAGAAAAAGGTGCAGAGAGACCTTATAGAATCATGGAATGGTTTGGGTTGGAAGGGACCTTCAAGATCATCTAGTTCCAAGCCCCTTGCCATTGGTTGGGACACCTCCCACAAGACCAGATTGCTTTAATGCTTCATCCAGCCTGGTCTTAAATACCTCCAGAGGTGTGGGCATCAACAACCTCTCTGGGAAACCTCTTCCAGTGTCTCATCATCTTCACAGTAAAGAATTTCTTTCTTTTCTCCAGCCTGAATCTCCCCTCTTCCAATTACATCCATTATTCCTAGTCCTTCCATCACAAATCCTATTAGAATTCCTACCCCAGCCTTTCTGTAGCTCCCCTTCAGGTACACAACCTCTATGGGCAACCTGTTCCAGTGTCTCACCACCCTCCCAGTCAAAAATTACAGATGATTGGTGAAAAAACAAGTTTGTGATTATAGGAAAGTAAGATTAGTTGAAAAAGAAGGATTTTGTGAGGAAAATGCTTAATCTAGTGGTTAAATAAATAATGTGCTTGAAAAATATCATTCCTCAGTATTGTTGTAGCCTTATCTGTAAGGATAAACATGAGGTCATTCAGCTCATCAGAGCTCTTTCATCACAAGCCATTCTACACACATCCAGTTTTACCTACATTTAGCTCAGTAATTTCTTATAACCACTCATATCTTGCCAATATTCTCATCTCTCTCTCTCTCTTTTGACTGCAACAGCTGCAGGAGTCTGGATGGACTTTTCCTGTAGTGAGCAAGGTTGTATCCACCTGGTCTTAGGGTATTTATAATATATTGTAAGAGATTTGAAATCTCTTAGGGGAATTTATGCTGACTTGGTAGGAAATGAGCATCTGCAGCTGTACCTCTGGGTCTTCAGAATGAGTAAGGAGGTGTATTTGGGAATACTTTAATCCAAGAAAATTAGTCACTACTTTTTAATCAGTTTTTATTCACAGAATCACACAATGTCAGGGATTGGAAGGGACCTCAAGAGATAATCTAGTCCAATCCTCCTGCTGCAGCAGGAACACCTAGAACAGGTCACACAGGAAGGTGTCCATGTGGATTTTGAATGTCTCCAGAGAAGGAGACTCCACACCCTCCCTGAGCAGTCTGTGCCACTGTTCTGTCACCCTCACCCTGACAAAGTTTTTTCTCATATATCTGTGGAACCTCCTGTGTTCCAGCTTGCACCCATTGCCCCTTGTCCTGTCATTGGGGGTCAGTGCGAAGAACCTGGCTCCATCCTCCTGACACTCACCCTTTCCATATTTACGGACATGAATGAGGTCACCCCCCAGTCTCCTCTCCTCCAAGCTGAAGAGACCCAGCTCCCTCAGCCTTTCCTCAGAAGGAAGATGCTCCAATCCCTTCATCATCTTCATGTCTCTCTCCAAACAGTTCCCTAAAATAAATTTCCACTTGCTGTTTGTAAGATTGTGATAATATCTGCTGCTTGATACTTATCTTTTCTTTCTTCTGGGAACTATTTGGGGATTTATTATGTGATACCTGACTTATGTGGCCATACATGGATTCTGATTTAAAATCCATACTGTAGCTTTTCTGCAGAGCTCTTTTAAAAACTGAATGGGAGAGGGAGGGATCAAGTTTAGGGGTCTGTATTGCTTTTATTCCAATTTTTTTTTTCCTTAAAAAAGAGCCTTGCCATGTAAAAGGAGCTGCAAGAGGAAATCCTGTCCCATTCATGCTGTCCTTTCTGAATTTCACTCTGAGTCACTTCCTTCTCCTGTGCTTGGTGGTTCACTTCTTGGTCATGTAATGATCTGGAAGTTGGAGAAGTTTTGTGTGCCTCCTGCAAGTACTGTGGGAACAGAAGCAGTTGTGAACATTCTTACAATGCTTTCACCTATTTCCTAATAAAACATCTTTTTTATTTTATTTTTTTTTAATTCAGATAAAATCTTTGGGGTTTATTTTGTTTGTTTTATTTTCTTTTTTTTTAATCCTCATTCAAATTTTGAAGAACTCAAGATAGCCAAAACTAAACCACTTCAAATGGGTAAAAGTGGAAAGCAGGAGATGGATTGTTATGTGCATCCTGTCCAGGAGCTGGGTGGGTGCTAGGAACTGGTGCCAGAATAAACAGAGCAGCCTTGGCAGGGAGGTGGCACTGGGGAGGAGTCACTTGCATCTTTATGTAAGCATTCCATAAAGAATATTATTTTCTCATGTTCATATAAGAAGTTTTGACCCTAATGGGTTATAGATTCATAGACTGATTTAGGTTGGAAGGGACCTCAGTGGTTGTCCTGTCCTGAGTACTTGTCCTGGCCAAGTACTTTCCCAATAGATCAGGTTGCCCCAAACCATGTCCAAATTGGACTTGAACCACTCCAAGGGATGAGGCAGCCACAGATGGGCAACCTGCAATGTCATATTGTCTTCCCTTGGCCAGATCAGGAGCCCATCTAGCCCAGTGCTCAGTCTTGAAAAGTAGTGATGATGGTGCTGCTGGGGAAAACCCACAAGTTCATGCTGTGTCCACCTCCAGCATCATCCAGAGCTTCCTGGCATGTGAGGGTGGTGAGACAGTGAAAGAGGTTGCCCAGAGAGGTTGTGGATGCCCTCTCAGTCCCTGGAGGTGTTTAAGGCCAGGCTGGATGAAGCATTGAGCAACCTGGTCTAGTAGGAGTTGTCCCTGCCCATGTTTGGAGAATTGGAACTAGATGATCTTGAAAGTCCCTTCCAACCCAAACCATTCTATGATAGAAGGTTGAGTTCTGCCTACTCATTTTGGTGCTAACTGGTCTATCTGCTGTTTGTGAAGCTAAGTCTCACTTGAAGATTTGGCTTTCAACTTGCCCAAAGTCATCCGTAACTTGGTGTCCACTTTAGTTCTGTAGAGGCTGGTTTTTTACTACATATAGAAAAGATAAAATGAAGAGAATTGCTTAATGTTTTAAGGAATTGTTTGAGGGGTTTTTTGCCTATTTTTCTTCCTTAATGGTGTCAAGTTTTTTTTTTTTTAATCCAGAGCCAGTGGATTAAAGGGAAATGGAAGGAGCTGTGATTCACTGCAGACAGGAATCAGGCAAAGTTCCTCTGCTTACTCCCTCTAGATTCTGTCAATTCTTTTCTATTTTGGTCCTGAACCAATTTTGTGAGGTTAATGGCCTGTGCATATTTCCATTCCCATATATCCTATCAATTTCAAAGCTTAATTTCATCACTTTGGGTCCATGTGAATACAAAGGCTGCAAAGCACTGTGGCAATGGATGTAACTTTGATGTTCTTTGATCAAGGAGCTGATTACTTGGTACAAGTCACAGAATCACAGAATGTCAGGGATTAAAAGGGACCTCAAGAGATCATATAGTCCCATCCCTCTGCCAGAGCAGGAACACCTAGATCAGGTCACACAGGAAGGGGACTGGATGCCTCCAGAGAAGGAGATTCCATACCCTCTCTGGGCAGCCTGTTGCAGTGTTCTGTCACCCTCACCCTGACAAAGTTGTCTCATATTTCTGTGGAACCTCCTGTGTTCCAGCTTGTACCCATTGGTGGTCACTGAGAAGAGCCTGACCCTCACCCTTTGATAAAGACCTTTTTTATAACAGCATGGAATTGTTTTGGGAGAAAATGGGAGAAAATTTACATAAATGTTTCTTCTGCTGCTGTACAAAATGGAGCATGTGATTTCAGCTTCCCTGGTTTCCCTAAAATGTGTTTGCTTCTATAAAAGAGAGATTTAATGACATTATCTCCTAAAGACAAGCCATCAAAACCTATGCAGTGATACTGAGCAACCTCGTCCAGTGGGAGATGTCCCTGCCCATGGCAGGGAAGTTGAAACTAGATGATCTTTAAGGTCCCTTCCAACCCAAACCATTCTGTAATTTTATTAGTAACATGGAAAAAAAAAAACCACTATGAAGCCTAAAATACATCAGATTGTTTTAATATCACACTAAGTAATGAAATGTGAAACAATATTTACTGTCAACAGAGACATGTTGAATCTTGTGAGTATAGATCAGCATCATGCATGGGATCTGAATGGTGTGACTCTTCCTGCTGCCTCTATTTTTTTATTTAATTTTTTTTTCAATAGCTTCAGCAAATAATACTACTTGGCTGAGTTGTTTAGTCTCATAACTCATTAAGAATACCTATTGTGCTTTGTGTGCACGCTGCTTTTCTTGAACCTTTAATAACTGGGAGGAAATAGGATGCATTAATTAGGGCACTAGTCTGAACTTGAGAAACCACAGCCCACTGGTGACACTGGGGGAATTTCCAGGGTGATGTTCTCCTGCCTCTGCCTTATCTCTCACATCATGGCCGAGCTTCTGTTTGGTTTGTTGCAGTTTGGAGAAGTGCCTGATTCTTGAATGTTGTTTATCTTTTTTTTTTTATTTTCTTAAAAATAATAGTGTGCTGTGAAATTGTTCCTCCAGGCAGAACACAAATTGGTTATGGCTTCCAGATAATTCTGCTGGTGACATGATGAAAATACCTCTTTGTGTTTTCCAGAGGCTGCTCCTGTAGCTGGACCACACAGATTCTTCTATTATTATTATTATTTTACCTAATAGTTTAACCACTTCAGTCAACTATATGTGTGTGTCCAGTTCTGGAGCCCTCAACATAAGAAGGACATTGAGTTGTTGGAGCAGGTCCAGAGGAGGGCCATGAAGATGATGAGAGGGCTGGAGCACCTCCCTTATGAGGACAGGCTGGAAGAGTTGGGGTTGTTCAGCCTGGAGAAGAGAAGGCTCAGGGGGGACCTCATAGGAGCTTCTCAATACCTGAAGAGAGGCAGGAGTGGAAATTCTTAATAGGATATGTGATGGAAGGACTAGGAGTGAAGGATGCAAATTGGAAGTGGGGAGATTTAGGCTGAATAGAAGAAAAGTTCTTGACTCTGAGGGTGGTGAGACACTGGAAGAGGTTGCTCAGAGAGGTTGTGGATGCCTCCTTAATCCCTGGAGGTGTTTAAGGCCAGGCTGGCACTGAGCAACCTGGTCGAGTGGGAAGTGTCCTGCCTATGACAAGCGGGTTAGAACTAGATGATCTTTAAGGTCCCTTACAACCCAAACTATTCCATGATTCTAAAGAAGAGGTGTTCTCACTCTATTTTTATGTACTTATCTTGAAAGACTGAAGAAACACCTTTGTGTAACTCAGGCAGTAGGTAAGAGATTCTCTTCATCTACTAAATGGGAACATCACCTCTTAATTTAATTGTACAATATTCTCCCATCTTCAATGTCAGCTGCTTTTATTAAAGTGGACATAAATGTGTCAAACTTCATTTCATGCATATTTTGGGAACTAGAAACAAAATATCAGGGTTGCTGTGAACACAGGTCATCTTTACAAGTTGCTCTAGGTTTGCTCTCCTGGGCATCCACAGCTCTGAGACCTGAATGGGACAGGTGGGTGATCAATTTTTGGTCTCATCGCAGAAGCTTAGCCAAAATGAACCACAACTCAAGCTCCTTAATCTTCATAACCTTGTTAGCCTACTAGAAACACACTCCAAGTCCACCTAGGAAAGTGTTGGGCACAGAGATGTAGAGGGACTCATCAGGGAATCCAGGGATAGGCAATAATGGTTTTAAACTGAAAAAGGGAGATTTTGATTAGATTTTGGGGAGAAATTCTTCACTGTAAGTTTGGTCAGACACTGGAACATGTTGCCTAGAGCAACGTGGTCTGGTGGGGGATGACCTACACAGGGCAAAANCCTGGAGGTGTTCAAGGCCAGGATGGATGGTGCCTTCAGCAACGTGGTCTGGTGGGGGTGACCTACACAGGGCAGAGGGGTAGAACTGGATGGTTTTTAAGGTCCATTCCAACCCAAACCCTTGTTGTCTATCTAGTAAAGATTGGGGAAATTGGGTCCAGGGCTCTCATTTGACTTAAAAAACCTTCTGATGGTGGCTGGAATTTTCCCCTGAGGCTGTTTTTCACAATCCTCTTCTACCCCTGAAGACTCTCTTGCTCTTCTTCTCATCTGCTTTCAACTCTCCCATGTCTCATCTTGCCAGCAGGATCTCCTTGGTGGGAGCAGCTGGATAAGCTATCTGCTCCATGATTTATCAGGAACTCACTGCTGAATGATGTAAGGCACAACCTCTTCCCCATCCCCCCAAGGATCTTGGTATTATCTGAAGAATTTGCAGCTTCTGCTACAACTGACAGTCAAATCCAGGAGACTGAAATCTGAGGCTTTTTCCTAGGAGTTTCTGTAATTTATGGATATCCAACTCACAGAAAAAAACATCTAGAGTCCATTTTCATCTTGCTTAAGTGCTCAGTGGCTAAATCCTCATGCTGGGGAAGAGTTACACAAAGGTCTCAAAGTGTCACAGCAAGATAAACAGCATATTCTCACCAGTGGGGAGGAGATAACATGGACCACCATCAAAGGAAGGGAAGCATCCTTCCCTTATTTGGCTCTTTCTGGGACATGGGGCAAGGAGGGAGATGGTATTTATAGGGAAGAGGTGTAGAATGTTTCCTCCTTCAACCATAAAAAATAAAACATCTTTAATACTGATAATTTAATGAACATCCCTTATTTGTATACCCAGATGTTCTAAAAAATGTCCACCTGGGAATTTCCAAAGGCAGTTAAATGTTACTTCATGTCCCTCTGAAGCTAATAAGATTTTTTAAATCCTACTCTTAGGCTGTGCTATAAAACCTGTGACTTATTTTTCATTCTTTGATACAAGGTGCATTTGTTTCCTAAACTTTTTTTGAGAACTTCATTATCTTTTCTTTCAGAGAGGAATAACTTCTATTTTTAGAAATGCAGGGTGATGCTTCAAGTGTTGGGATGAACAGAAAGGACAGATCATCTAGAATGAAGCAGCTGTTTTGATTTTCTCCCAGGTTTGTTAGGAGAGATTTTTGTCCTGGAGCTTTAGTTTGGTTTTCTGATGATTTTATTTTCTGGGAGAGGAGCTGTGCTTAGAAGCAGCTGCTTTGATTTACTGGGATTCATGTGACTCCTGCCTGAATTTCATCTCAGCAATGAAATCCAGATCGAGCTCAAATTCCTGTTGCTTTGTTGAAGGTGGATGTTTCTGTGAGATGTTTTCACTATTTGCAAAGCTTTTTAGGTCATAAAATTGCTTGTGCAAGTATCCAGGGTTGTATTTTATCCTCATCTGATCATTCTGGGCTGCTGATGGCACGTCACTAGTAGCTAATTGATATAGACATCACAGAGTCATGGATTCATACAATCATAGAATGTGTTGAGTTGGAAGAGATCTTCCAAGGCCACCTAGTCCAAGCCTCTGCAGTGAGCAGGGACATCCTGCACTAGATCAGGATGCTCAGAGCCTCAGCAAGCCTGGCCTTGGGTGCCTCCAAGGATGGGGACTCCACCATCTCTCTTGGCAACCCTCCTGGTGTCACCCATCTTCCTAATGTCTAACCTAAACCTGCCCTGCTATAGTTTAAAACCATTTCTCCTCATCCTGATGCTACATGCTGTGATAAATAGTCCTTCCCCAGCTTTCCTGTAGCCCCTCCAGGTACTGGGAGGCCACTATGAAGTCTCCTCACATCCTTCTCTTCTGTAGGATGAACAAGCCCAAATTTTGCCTGTCTTTGGAGAGGTTCTCCAGCCCTCTGAGCATCTTCTGGACCTGCTCCAACCAGGTCCATGTTATAAATCAGGGTTTTGGGGGGTGGGAGCTCTCCATCTCCCCATCTCCAAGCTGCAGCACCTGGGCTGAGTGGAATAAAGACAGTGTGTTTTCCTTTTCCTGGGTTGCTGTGAATCTCCCCAAGCCCTCATTGCAAATTTATCTCATGGTTTTAATCTGAAAAAGAAGTCAATCATTTCTGTTGGTCACAGAAAAGCCAGACTGAGGTTCATTCATTCAAAAAAAAAACAACTTATCATGACTCTGCAGCCATTCCCTGGTTTGACAGTGAAAAATCCCAGTGCAGGCTCCATGAGAAATCTTTGCATTTCAAGCATTAAAATTTGGGGTGATTTTTGTTTTCCCAGTTCTTCTTTTGTATGTACTCCATTCTCTTCAAAATCATGAGGAGATAACACTAGTTGTATCCTCAAAATCATGAGGATAATACTAGTGGTATCCTCTTCAAAATGATGAGGATAATATTAGTGGTACCTAGAAAATAACATTTCCACTTTAATGTAAAACTTCAGACAAAGAGAAGAACAATGAGAAAAGAACTTTCCTATATTTGCCCTGCTTTAGGGGAAGTTTTCCCTGTTTTCCTCCTTATAAAGGATAAATAACTCCCTCTGACTCTGTTCCTGAGCATGAAATGCTGCTTATTGCTAAAATTCACTATCCTAAAACACAGGGAAAACTCAAGATGATGTTTCTCCATTGATTTATTCAAACCAAGGCTTTGTGTCTGTGGGGGAAAATTTGACTTTTAGTTGTTTTCTTCAAGTTTCTTAGACTACAATAGGCAGTCTTATGCCTTGGCACTGAAGGTGGGGGGGGGGGTGCCTTCAGATTGTTGTAGTGAATTCAGTGGTTTTTTGAGGTTGGTTGCCAAGGAGGTTGTTAATTTTGGCTGAGCAGCTCCCTTTAATCCCCACCAAGTTTGGGGCTCCTGCAGAGTCTGTTTTGGCTGGGCTGTGGGATTGTTTTCCTGTGCAAATACACAGTTTTTCAGGTTATTTTGGTAGGGTGGGTTTTTTTATTTTCTTTTTGTTCAATCAATGAAATGCTATTATTGTGTTTAATGGGCAGGCTGTCAAAGGCTTTTATTGACCTTGTGTCTGTGGTATGGCTGGATTTTTGAAGATCAAGAGAAAGTAAGTTTTATTTTGGGTTTAGTACTGATGCCATTGTCCCCCCCCAGTGCTGGGGATAGTATTTCAGAGAAAAAATATTTCCCCATTGGCATGGGGAAGCATTCAGAGGTTTTAAAACCTAGACTGGTGACACTGAAGACTTGTCACAGTCTGTGATAGTGTTTGTGCTCTCCACCTCAGTTTTTGGAGGGTGATCACCTCTGCTATGAGAGACCCTGTTGGCCAACAAAGACATGCCCATGCTGTCAGCTGCTTCTCAGGAAGACTGTGATAGCTCAAGAGCCATCTGTGACCTTCTTGGGAAGAGCAGATGGTAATTTTTGGTGCCGTCAAGCTGGTGCTTTTCAACTGGTGTAAGGGGGAAGGAGTTGTGAGACTCCTTTTGTTGTCTGCCTTCTTTGGCTCTCAAGGCTCTCTCTTCACCCCACAGCCACTGATTGAAGGGGTCCTTTTCCTTTCCAGTAGGAAATCTTGCCTCTGTAAATGTCAGATAACGTCATCTCACAGCTGGCATCACACATCCTTCTTGAGTCACTGCTGAGACCTTTCACACGTGGGTGTCTTGGTTGCATAATTGTCCCTCCCCCTGTGGGCTGGGGAAAACTCTAGGGCTTTTATGACCAGGTCACTATTGGCAGCATGAGGTCTCAATACCAGTTAGAGTGATCTTAGCAGAGGTTTTCTCCCTCTACTGGGCATTGATGAGGTTCTACTTCAAGTACTATGTCCATTTTGGAATTCCTTATGGCAGGAAAGTCATTGAGGCACTGGAATGGGTGCAGAGAAAGGCAACAGAGCTGGTGATGGATCTGGAGCTCAAGTCTTGTGAACCCTTCTTTATCAGTACCTGAAGGGCGTCTACAGAAAGGGTGGGTAGGACTTTTTAATAGGGTACAGGATGGCAGGACAGGGAGTGATGGATGCAAATTGGAAGAAGGGAGATTTAGGATTTAGTTCTTGACTGTGAGGAAGATGAGATGCTGGCAGAGGTTGCCCAGAAAGGTTGTGGATGCCCCCTCCCTGCAGGTGTTTAAGGCAAGGCTGCATCAGAAGGTGGCCAGAAGGTCAAGAGTAGGGACTGTGCCCCTTAGCTCTGCTGTGGTGAGACCCCACTTGGAGTTATTGCCTCCAGCTCTGCAGCCCTCAGCACAAGGATATGGTCCAGAGGAGGGCCATGAAGATGATGAGAGGGCTGGAGCACCTCCCTTATGAGGACAGGCTGAAGGAGTTGGGGTTGCTCAGCCTAGAGAAGAGAAGGCTCAGGGGGGACCTCATAGTAGCTTCTCAGTACCTGAAGGGGGCTA